>JAYEPQ010000007.1:15301572-15416572 GCA_036321105.1 Dracaena cambodiana | reverse complement strand
AAGCTTCATATCGTGAATGTTGGCAGTGAAAATTTCTAAGTAAAAAAGATTTTTCACAACAGAACGCGGAGCGAACTCCGTAGCTCCGCGTTTGGCTATTTTAGCCTCGCGTTTGAGCAAAATGCGGAGCTAATTCATAGTTCCGCATTCTGATGAATTTAGCTCTGCATTAACTCCGTGTGAGCAGATTTTATTAGAATTCTAAATTGATTGTGATTGAAATTTGGACTTATCTAATATCCAAATCAGAATCTTAAATTGATTGAGATTGAGATTTGGGCTTATCCAAATACCCAGATAGAATCCAATCAGAATTTCAAATCAAGAGATTTAACTCAATATTAAATATTTGATTAGAATCCTTGATGAATACAAAAATCTTGATTCCTATTCCTATGGAAACTCTCATAACCACTAAAGTCTATAAATACCCTCTTTGAGAAGACTTTAAGAAGGATCAATCAAGAATAGATCAATCAATTTATGATCATCTATCTTCAATTCAAGTACGCGAGAGAGCCTTGAAGCCTTTGATCATCGGTCTTCCTTTTTCCTCTCGGCTGGTCTTCTTTTCGGCAATTGAGATCTTTTCCTCTTGGAGAATTCAAGTTACGCACAGAGTCTTGAGTTCGTGAAAGACCAGAGAAGATCTTCTACAGTCGGCCGATATCTTCAAGGGAGAAGAGTTCGACGTTCGATCGTCCAAAGGAGCTGCTCGACAGATCCCATCGCCACAGATCCCACACAATATATTGTAAAAGAGAGAGATTGAAATATAAAATCCTCTGCTTTGTTCCTCTTTTTATCTTGTTCACTTTCATTGTAAATTCAATGGGAGGAAGCAAAAATTTTGCTGCGAACAAACTGGCGACCACAGTGGGAGAAGTCTCTTTTATCGAAAAAGAGATCGTGGCGCAATCTGACGTCGAGAGGATCGGATCCGACATAGATATGGTAGTCATTGAAATCGACCAGCAGAAGTATGAGGAGTATCTCTCCTCTGAATCAGGTAACCTGAACGAAACGCGACACTATTATCGCGTGCGCTCCAATACCGGAGGAACGGGTAAAAAGGTATCTACCGAGGAACGGGGATCCTTGGAGACCGCGACCATGGAGTCGTTGTTTGGACAGAAAATCCTAGCAGAGGATGGCCTCTTTACTGCCGAAGAAGGCCTGGGAACTGGATTGACCAGAACCCAACTCCGAAATAGAAATCGGAGAGCAAGGCGAAAAGCCCTCAAAGTCCGCGTTAAACGCGAGGCTAATTTCACAGAACGCGAGGCTATGATCCCTCGCAAACTGACTCGCGCTAATCACGAGATCAGTCATTATCGCGTTAAACGCGAAGTTACAACTTGCGTTGATTGCAAGGAAAAGCCAGCGCGTGATTCTCTACGCGAGGCTATTACTGAGCTTAGTGAGAAACGCGAAGCCAGTGAGATTTGTGCTAGTCGCAAAATTTCTGACACTCGCGAGAAACGTGAGTATAAAATCTCCTTAAAGTCAGCATGTGATTTTCCATGCGAGCCTACTACTGGGCTTAGCGATAAACACGAAGCCAGTAACACTTGCGAGAAACGTAAGACTTTTGACACTCGCGATAAACGCGAGGATAAAAATTCCTTAAAACCAGCGTGTGATTCTCCACGCGACGCTATTACTGGACTTAGCAATAAACGCAAAGCCAGTACAACTTGCGAGAAATGCAAGACTTTTGACACTCGCGATAAACGCGAGAATAAAAATTCCTTAAAGCCAGCATGTGATTCTCCACGCGAGGCTATTACTGGACTTAGTAATAAACGCGAAGCCAGTATAACTTGCGAGAAACGCAAGATTTCTTACACTCGCGATAAACGCGAGGATAAAAATTCCTTACAGCCAGCGTGTAATTCTCCACGCGAGGCTAACACTGAGCTTAGCGAGAAACGCGAAGCCAGTAGTACTTGCGAGAAACGCAAGATGCCTCACATCCGCGTAAATCGCGAAGACGATTGGCAAATTGTCGTTAATCGTAAAAATCGCGCTAGACGCGATGTTGTGACTTGTGTTAATCACAAGAGTAAACCAGCGTGCAGGAATTTTCTTCCACGCGGGGCTAAGATTCAAGAAGGTAAACTTCTGAAGAAACGCCAAGCTAGTATAAAACACGAGGTTAGCGTAGCAAATCGCGAAGCTAACTTCAGGCTAGCATGTGATAGATTGTCTCCACGCGAGGTTACTGAATTTAGTTATGAAACTGGCCAAAGTGCCAAAACTCGCGTAAAACGCGAGCATAAGCCAGCATGTGTAAAAACTCCCCATGCCAGGCTATTGAACTTGAACAAAATCTTGAGCCAAACGTTAAACGCGAAGCCAAGGATTCTTGCGCCAATCGCAAAATAATGCCAGCGTGTGAGGATACTCCTTTACGCGAGGCTAAACAAACAGGATTAAACTTCTGCAAAAACGCCCAGTCAACGTAAAACGCGAGGCTATGTCTCAACCCAGCGTAAATCAGCCATTATACAGAATAAAGGTTGATAAGTATAGCACAATAACGCCACCAGTCATAGGGGGTTACAGCAGGCTCCTGGACTCCTCCATCAGCCAAGTGGGTCCCATATCCAAAATATAACTGAAGATTCTCTATTTTCTAAAATACTTGATCTTAGAGATTATTTGACGAGTAAAAAGAAAACGAGTCAAAATCAGTCACATTCGACATGCCATTGCGAGCAAATAATATCAGTTGTACTGAATAGTTGCTGCTGTGGTAAGAAAAGAATTTCTTCATTTAATAGAATAACTGAGTCTCATACTCCAAAAAGGAGGAAGGATAATCTGAGATATCAAATCAGGGAAAAAGAGGTAAAGGCGGTAACTTCAAATATGGTCAGTAAAGGTAAGAAGGCCATGGAAAAAAGACACGAGTCAGATGCAGATGATGAACAATCTCGCCATCTTACTCGACTCAAGTCAAGTATTGTCGCTCATCGAGATTATAGGAGACTTGCAAAAGGTTCCTACGATGATGACTCCGACAATTCAGCCATAGCCTCTTCACATTCATACATTTCTTCCCGACCAAGAAGGCTCGCATCACATATGGTGGATAAATCCGATGATGTCGACCAGAGGTTGGAAGCCCAAGAGCAGATGATTCGAGGTCAGCAAAAGGCTATTAATGACCTCAAACTAGTGCTTCTAAAAGTAGTCGAAATACCCAGAAGATAGCTGATGATAAGGCTAAAACTTCTTCGAAACCGCCACCTAAGACAAATGAAGAAACTAAAGAAGAAAAGGCTTATTCGATACATGAGGATGATGACAAATACTCTTTCCATGATCCTCATGGAGAAAAGATCGAGAAATTGCAAAGCCAACTGGATGCCTTGATGCACAAGAAGAAGCTAAACGAATCGGGGTTTCAAGGCTATATCCGCCTGAGTGGGACTTCGCCCCTTATCCAGAAAAATATAAACCCCTCAAATTGGAGTCATATGACAGGAAGGGGTCCCCAAGCCAGCACTTATATTACTTTTTATCGCAGGCAGGTCATCTAATGGGAAATGATCCCGTAATGACCAAAGTATTTGCGAGCACCCTGCGAGGGCCTGCCTTTACATGGTTTATGCAGTTGCCCCGGAACCATAAGTGCTTGGTATGATGTCGAGAAACAGTTCTTGGTGCGTTTCTTTGAGGATGATACTGAGATATCGGTTCATTCCCTCCTTGTAACGAAACAAGGGGAAGAAGAAATGGTCAAAAATTTTATTGAACGCTTCATGGAAAAATCCGTATATTGTCGACACGGTATGGTCAAGGAAACTCTGGTGGAAACCTGCAAGTATAATCTCAGGACCGGCGTGCTGATAAGAATGGGAGCTGTAGGTCCAAAACTTGGAAAGATCTGTTAAAGCAGGAAGAACAGGCGGAAGATATAATTCGCCGGATTAAGGAATCTCATAGCACGAGAAACTCTATAAATAACAGGCCATATTCACAGAATCCTAAAAATAAAGGGAAGGCTGTGATTGTATCTGTTGCAGATCCAAAGCCAAAACCTCAGAATCCGAGAGGTGCAGGTCAAAATAGGCCCCGACAAGATAAAACTTATACATTCAAGACTGAGCAGACCGGTACTCTATTCCATCTCCTCCTCAGAAAGGGCTTACTAAAACTTCCGAAAAATGAAAAACCGGAAGACGTTGGTAAAACCAATGACCCTAACTATTGCCTGTACCATCGGAATATCGGGCACCTAACTAAAGATTGCTATCATCTTAAGAACCGAATTCAGGCATTAATAGAAGCCTGGATTCTCACACTTAAAGAGGAACAGAAGAAAGTTTCTGCAAATATGGCAACTTTAGTAGTAGGAACCAATGATTTCCTTGCCAGAGCGATCCCTACACCTGTAGGGAAGCCAATATCAACACCAAGTACGGACAACCCGCACTTGCAAGTTAGCCCCTTGGGTACGCTCCCAACCACAGCCGTGACAAAGTCATTCTCATTGGCCAGCAGCCGTATTTGGCTGGGGGTGCCAAAAATATTGACGATGATAAACATCATGCTTCTGCTATTCTCAATAGCCATTGGAATGGCTAATTGAGTGCTATAAATAAAATTTTTTACCCAATACTGTTAAAGTGGCGGGAAGAGGAGATCAAGTTCCTCGCCAACCCTATCATACTGGGGGTAAAAGTATGAAATTAACTATCCAATGCTGTTAAAGGCAAAGGGAAGAGGAAGTCAATTCCTCAACAACTCATCATACTGAGGGGAATAACATGGCTAGCTCAACGCAAACGGCGATTGGTAAAGGCTAATCAAATCCGTTGATAGCTGGGGGTTTGCTAAAAATTCCATAAAACCTGTCATGTTAAGCTCCTACCTTTGACAGTGAGATATAGTTCAAGTTACGCGAGAGAGCCTTGAACCGTCTCTACCAAACTCCAGGCATGTGCAATTAGGCGCCTCTGCCGAAATCTGATGCTCATGACCCGATCATCTTGGCATGTGCAGTTCAACTTACGTATGAGAGTTTTGAACCGCCTCCATCAAAGTTTCAAGCATGTGCGATTAAGCACCTCTGCCGAATTTTTTTGATCTTAACTTGATCACCAAATTGAAGATCCAAAGTATTTCAAAATTTGCTAAGTTCTAAGTCATTTTGAAAACTTTGGAGGGGGTTATGTTGGCAGTAAAAATTTCTAAGTAAAAAGGATTTTTCACAACAGAACGCGGAGCTAACTCCGTAGCTCCGCGTTTAGCTATTTTAGCCTCACGTTTGAGCAAAACGCGGAGCTAATCCATAGCTCTGCGTTCTGATGAATTTAGCTCCGCATTAACTCCGTGTGAGCAGATTTTATTAGAATTCCAAATTGATTGTGAGTGAAATTTGGACTTATCAAATATCCAAATCAAAATCTTTAATTGATTGAGATTGAGATTTGGGCTTATCCAAATACCCAAATAGAATCCAATCAGAATTTCAAATCAAGAGATTTAAATCAATATTAAATATTTGATTAGAATCCTTGATGAATACAAAAATCTTGATTCTTATTCCTATGGAAACTCTCATAGCCACTAAAGTCGATAAATACCCTCTTTGAGAAGACTTTAAGAAGGATCAATCAAGAATAGATCAATCAATTCATGATCATCTATTTTCAATTCAAGTACGCGAGAGAGCCTTGAAGCGTTTGATCATCGGTCTTCCTTTTTCCTTTCGGCTGGTCTTCTTTTCGGCAATTGAGATCTTTTCCTATTAGAGAATTCAAGTTACGCACAGAGCCTTGAGTTCGTGAAAGACCAAAGAAGATCTTCTACAGTCGGCCGATATCTTCAAGGGAGAAAAGTTCGACGTTCGATCGTCTAAAGGAGCTGCTCGACAGATCCCATCGCCACAGATCCCACACAATATATTGTAAAAGAGAGAGATTGAAATATAAAATCCTCTCGTTTGTTCCTCTTTTTATCTTATTCACTTTCATTGTAATCTAAGTTGTATTCAATGGGAGGAAGCAAAAATTTTGCTACGAACAGTGAATAGTTATTTTGCATGTTAATGAGAATGGTTTTAACATCCTAGCCGTTGTGTAGTTAACATTTCAGTGTATTGATTGTTACAATATTATTTTAACTGTCATGCTTAGATTAGTGAAATGCTAATTTCACAGTCGTATTTACATATGTATACTGTCAATTTGCTATCCAGTTTGTCTAGCGTAATTATTATGTTGTGGCTTAATTGTGGAGCATAATGTGTGTACTGATATGAATTTTATTTTGTATTGGCAGAATAGATGTCGGAGTGGTTGAAATAATTTTATACCATCAACCACCTCGCAAACTTTGTGCCACTATATCCCTAGAGTTCAGAGGAGAGTAGTTATGTACAGACTAAGTGTCTATCTTACCATATTCCATGCACTCAGAAGCATGCTAACTAATCCCAGTATAGCCAGAAGTATATCAATGCAACTATCAAATTCGCATGCACATGGAAGAAGTTAAAGCACAACTTCAGAATATAGAGGAAGCCATTGCCTATCTCTAGCAGCCTAGCAATCTCAAACGACCGATTTCCCTCAAACTTGCGAAGATTAAAGCCATGCAAATTTGTTGCACTCAACCGGAGGAACAACCGGAGGAACAAGTAGAAGAACAAGCCACTCCTGATGTACCTGATACAACGAGAATGACCCGAACCACACGTTAACGTCAACCCCCAAGGAAGACACGGAAATAGTGATTAGTTTAGATTCTAGGTGTAATGGTATCTCTAAATTTTTATTAGAGCCCGTAAATTTAATATTCAAATTTTATCATGTATCTTCATGGAAATAGTGGAAATGAACTGCAACTCAGATAATTTGAGTGAACTATCAGCTCATTTCTATTTTTCTCATATATATATATATATATATATATATATATATATATATATATATATATATATATATAGAGAGAGAGAGAGAGAGAGAGAGAGAGAGAAATGGAAATGAGCTGACAGCTCACGCAAGTTACCTGAGCTGCAGTTCATTTCCACTATCTCTAATAATCTTTTTTTAAAAATTTCTTTTGGATTATGATATCAACCCCCTAAGATTCACTCATATTTAATGTCTTGGGTTTTAGTTTTGATTTGGTACTCCATCAAGTTAACACAAAATTAACGGTTTTCAATAAATAAAACATTTTGTATGCACTTGATGAAAGGGTAAATGAATTCCAAAATTTATGAAATTTAATCTGAAAGAAGTTATGTAAGTGTAAATAGTAATTGTTAAAAAAATTTGAAAAAAAGTCATTGGATCATTGTAGTTTTGTCGCTAGCTCACGTAACTTTTCCTGAGCTGGCGGCTCACCTACAGTAATCCCATATATATATATATATATATATATATATATATATATATATATATATATATATATATATATATATATATATATATATATATATATATATATATATATATATATATATATATATATATATCCGCAATCTTCTTCTTTATAATAGTCCCGTAGCCTTTTTCAAATAATTAAAAAATCCAACCAAAATTTTATTCATATTAGAGTCCAGTCCACCATCACTTGGGGGGAGGATTTAATTAACTATTATTTATTATAGCAAGTACGCAAATTAACATCAATAGCATATAGCAAATGCACAAATTAACAACAATAACATAAAGGAGTATAAAATTAAAATTTGAAAATTAAAGAAATTAAATTTTAAGGAATGAAAGTTGGGGTATTAAATTGAAACTACCCCAAAGTTGAGAATTTTTTTCAATAATTTTTCTTGAATAACACTCTTTTTCTATTTATTTGTTGTTTTCTTTTCCAATTTTCCTTGCTTCTTTTATGTTGTGGTTATTTAGAGTTAATTTTTCATAACACTTTTGAGTTTTGCATTTTTTGACAAAGCATCTCCTTTCTTTTTAAAAAGGTTATCATAATATCTCTTTATATTTTGAGGTTTGTGTGGTGTGATAATTAGATGTGACACTAGGAGATATTGATAAAAAAAAAAAAAAAAAAAATACTAACCACACATGTAGTACTTCATGAAAATTATCACTTTTTCTAATCGTATTTATTCTTAACATTAATAAAAATTCAAAATAAAAAATTCAAACTACTTTGGTTCTTACCTTGATCTTATAATCAACCAGATTTAACAATAATTAATACTAATCCTAATTATGATCATATTTCTTACCTCAATTTAACCTAAATCATCACCCTAAACCAAAACTTGACCTTAATAGTAACTCTAAAAAATAGTGGGATTGATGAAGACTGGAACAGGAGAGAAAAGAAATAAAACATTGCTTGATGAGTGAAAATAGAAACAAGAATCATACTTGGATAGAAAACACCAAAATTATGTTTCCTCCCTTTTGCTTGGCAAGTGGAGTAAAAAGGAAATTAAGAAGATCGGTTTCCAACTGGTGAGCATATATTAAATTCTGAAAGTTTTGTTTTTCCATCGTCAAAGAGTGGAACACATAAAAATAGAAAAAATTAAAATAAGAAATGGGTGGTTATTAAACTAATTATTTTTCTAATTTCTTTTTTTTATCCTTACTGGAAAAAAAATAAAAGGAAATTATGGTTAATAAAGTATTCTATCATGATCAGATGATCCTGTTTGACATGAAAAACTGAAGGAAGAAACTAATGTGACAATTATTAAGTTATAATAGGATAATATCATGATACTCTTCAAATTGATAGGTGATTTGTTCTAAACTAGATGATAAACAAATGGGTGTTTTGATAAAGGAAACTACTAAATACACTCTTCAATTTCTAAGTACTCTTTTGAAAAGTTCGTTTTCTCTCTAATTCTCTCTCAAAATCATAATAATTCATTCAGAACTTAAGTAATAAATTTCTCAAAAAAATAAAATAAATAATAGATTTTTTTCTCTTCTAGTCAAAACAAAATTCAAAAGATTTGAACTTTTCAATGGTTATTGAGAGTATAAAAAAGTATATTAAAATTTTTTAAGAATAATATAACTAATGCAAAATAAAATAAAATTTGAATAATAAATAAAATATTTTTAAATATTATTTTTTTATATTTTTATGTTTATGCAAGGTGGTCCTTACTGATTCACACGGGATTCCACATGTCTCTTGCTACTCGGGTCAGAGCGTAAACTAGTGATTCTTTTGTTCATTAGACTCTTGCCATCTGGGGTGCAACACTCTGCTGCTTCGCCTAACAACACGACGCTTATATTGCTCTTCCATAACCCTATTTTTACGTTTTAGGCTGCTCTCATTTTGCTCGCCACTACTACGGGAATCACTTTTGCTTTCTTTTCTTTTGACTACTAAAATGTTTTAGTTTGCTGATTGTCTTTTGTCTATCCATAGATTCAGCAACAGTTCGAAAGGTTGACCTATTCAGGAATCTTCAAATCTATGCTTATTTATTATTCAAATTTTATTTTTTTTAATTTAAAGTAAATTAAAAATTTTTGAGGTGCTTAGTAAATTAAAATTTTTTAGAAGAGGGAAGAAATATTGGCGAGAAGGAACATGCTGGACATGGCATGTCGTGAGTTGCCAATGACGGTAGGGCGTGAGTAGCATGCATCGCTGGTTGGACGAAGTGCTTGTTACCTGCAAGGGGGGCGCGTGTGGCGTGGATCACTGGTTAGACGGAGCATAGGTAGAAGGGATCCTAGTGGGAAGGGACGCGGAACACAGACGAGATTAATTAAGGCATTTGCAAAAAAATATAAAAAGAAGAGTAATTTAAGAATATGAGGGAGTGTACTAAAAAAAATCCTTATTAAGGAAGTCAAAATCCTTAAGAATTTGAATGTCACTAGTTGGCGGTAATCCACTAGGTAGCCAGATCTGCACAAACAAATGTATCAATTCAGGGATCTTATTGAGTTATTTGTTAACACTTAAAATCTCACGATATCGGCCCATGACAAACAACCCATTAGATAAAGACCCACTGCGGATGGAAACCCACTAGTTCGTGAAATCTGCTACATACACATACATACATATATAATATACGAACACCCATATGCACATGAACACCCATGCACGCTCACACATGCATATTCATGGACACACACGCAGACACGCACACATATGCACACACCACACACGCACACACACCACGCGCGCAAACGCGCGCACACACACATGCGCACACACACAGATACACACACATGCATGCACGCAAAACATACACGCATACACAACACACGCACATGCATACACACATGTACGCACACGCATACACACATGTACGCACACGCATACACACAGGCACATACACACAAGTACACGCACACACCCCACACTCATGCACACACATGCACACACGCACACACACAACACGCACGCGCGCACACACACCCCACACGCACAAGCACACACATGCACACATGCAGACACAACACATGCACACACACCCCGCACACACATGCACACGCATGCGAATAAGCAAACGCACCCCCACCACACGCGCACACGCACCCACCACGCATACACACACGCATATGCATACACACATGCGCACATACACCCACACACACGCACATGCACATGCACACACGCACATGCACACAAGCACACACACACGCATGCGCGTGCAAACACACACATCGCCAGACACACATGCACCCACAAGCACGCATGCGCACACACACACCACGCACACACCACTCACACACACGCACATGCATGCACCCATGCACACGCACGCACACACCTGCACGCACACGCACACACACCTGCACGCACATGCACATTCACACACACACACATAGAGGAAACGGGGAATTCACCGGCGGTGAAGGAACTTCCTTCACCGCCGGTGAGGTGGACCAACATAAGTAGAATTTTACAAAAAAAACACCAAATCTGAAAAAGAAAAAGAAAGAGATCAAATCTTATTTCTCTGTCCAAAACGACTCTTCGAAAACAACGAGTAGTTTCTCTCTCTCCCTCTCCGTCCAAAAAGACTCTTCGGAAGATGCCCCTCTCTCTCTCTCTCTCTCTCTCTCCCTCCTCTCTCTCTATCATCGATCTGTCTCCTTCCTCTGTCCTGAATCAATGCCAGCGTCCTCTCTCTAATTGGAAGCTACTTCGTCGGAATCAAAGCCAACGCGCTCGAACAAAGATCACTCTCCTCCGTCAATTGCTCCTTTGCCTTCTCAGTTTGGGCTTGCAACCTCATCAACATCAATGGCCTCCCCTAATCCCTTTAAACCCTAACCCTACCATCACCCGATCGAAAATCAATCGCCCTAGAGAAGATCACCTCGCCCTAAAATTTCAAGGTCAGCCCTTTCTTGACCCTTCAGCTACTCTAGCAGTGGAGTTTCTATTTTGAGATTGAGATTGGATTGAGGGTTTTGCTCCTTTGGGTAGGTAATTTGATGCTGGGTTCAAAATTTTAATCCTTCTTGAAATAATTAGAACTCATTCGATCGATCTCGATCAGTATATTGTTTGTATGATTAAAGTTTTGATTTTGTTTGTTGATTCAGTTCATAAATTGATATTAACTGACTCCTGCATATGTTTGTATATTTATTAATTGTAATATTTCCATGTTAATTTCGCCTCCTGATTGATGATAGAATAGTCATTCATGCAACGCTAGTTCTCCAATTGAAACTGTTAACTTTGTAACTAGGCTGAATCAGAAAATCTTTTTTGTTTATGGTCTTAATATCTCCTCTGTAAATGATGATTATTAATTATTTGAACTCATGCAATTGCTTGGAACTTTGTTATAATAGTTGTGAAGAAATGTGACAGTCCTATAACTGGAAGAAAGAGATCAACAACACCGAATGCCAGAAGCGAGACGACTCAATCCTATGTGCAAACAATTGTGGCTTCTTTCGGAGTGTAGTCACCAACAACCTCTGCCCAAAATGCTACGGAGAGCTCGTCATGAAGCAGCAGCTTGAGGCAGCTTCCGCTACTCCAGTAGTGGGCAAGTCCCCGTCCATGGCTTCTTTATCTTCTAGGACAGCTGAGCCCATTAAGGAGGAGTTACTCAATTTGGATAATATGGAAAATGTCGATAAGAACCAATCGTAAGAGCAACCTAGCAAGAAGCCAGTGAATCGTTGTGAGTTATGCCAGAAGAGAGTGGGGTGAACGGGTTTCAAATGCCGATATGGGGGCACGTACTATTGAAATCACCGGTATTCAGAGAACCACGAGTGTTCATTTGACTTTAGGGGCACGGGGAGGGAGGCTATAGCCAAATCAAATCCGGTGGTGAAGGCAAAAAAGATTGAGAAAATGTGATTCGTGTTGTTAATGCCGTTATCACATTTTGAGTCTCGAGTTATGATGATCTTTCTTCAGTATACTTTTGAAAGAAAAAATATAGCTGGATACATGAAATAATGTACACAGGGTAAATACTATAAATGTGATTGTCTAAATTGCTTCTTATTATGTGCTGACTGAAATTAAATTCATATTTTCTGAATATTTCTTCTTATTTATTTGAAAGCACTTATCTGTAGAAGCTGGAATTGGTTGGAAATTATCTTTTTAGATTTGTGAATCCTTGTATGCTACCTTCGAGTGTGAAAGAATTTACTGAGCTTGTGCACATTGATACTCATTCATCTTATATTGAAAGTTGATTATGTTGTGTATGAGTAATACTGCTAGCCAAATTTCTCTACAATCATATGAGAAATAATTAACATCAATATTATTTCTGAATTATACGATATCTATAATAAACATGGTGCTTGACAATATATGGCATTACAGACTCCACACATAATGCATTTAGACTGAGGTACACTTGATTCCACTGTTAGATTAATGTGGCCCAAATATATATTGAGGTGATAATTAAAAATAATGGGTTATTAAGTTACTCATATATTTTGGGCTTTAAGTCTGGCCCATTCCCTTGATGATAGAGATAATTTTGACAATCTGTGTCAAATTAGCATTCTCTTGATGATAGTGATAGTTTTGACAATCTGTGTCAAATTAGGATTACCTTGATGGTAGGGATAGTTTTGATAATTTGTGTCAAATTAAGATTTCGTGAGTAACCGGGTCCCTAACCTAACCTCTATATAAACGCCTGTGCCTCCATCAAACAGAGCGTACACAAAACTTCAGATTGTATAGAGGTGATAGGTCAGAAGATCTCGGTTTAAATGGTAATCAAGGCGTGATTCAGGTCAGACTCCAAATTTAATCAATATGGCTGCAGGTATGTAAATTCCGCTGCATTCGATTTTATTTTGATTGAATTCGAGTTCTTTCAATTCTTTCATGTGGTATCAGAGCCAACCTTCATGCTATATTGATTAATCTAATAGATGGGCTTAAAGGTATTGATCAGAACCCTAGCCGTTATTTTTTTGAAGATTTTCGATCTTTAATTAAATTAAATAGAGACGGACCAGTAACTATGAACACCTAAAGCTTGTGGCGCAATTGGCTAGGGCGTAAATTTCAAATCTTTGGTCGAGAGTTCGAGTCTTACATGCCGCATATTTATACTATCTAACCCTTTTTTTTTTTTAAACTGTGAAATAAATTAAAAAAAAAAGGGAGAGGCTTGCTGACTGTGGGGCTGTAAGGTGGTGTGGATGCTGGTCTTTGCAGCTGGGCCTTGGTGTGTTAGCGCTCCATGCTGGCTCGCCTAGTCCAAGTTAGGCAGTGAGTCATGTGGATCGGGCGAAGGCCTGGGTCACTTATCTCATGAATTGGAGGGAAATAAATTAAAAAAAAAAAAAAAGGACTTGCTAACTGTGGAGATCGAACAACCAACCAAAGTGTTGAGGGTAACAAGCTCTAGTCAACTAAGCTACTGCAGTTCTGTGCTTGTATTAGTGCTCATTAAATTTTTGTTATCTATTTAAATTTATGAATTGTTTGATATGTAGTTTATAGTATGTTTCATAATTTGGGGATATGAAACATTGTAATTAATTTGATTACAAGTTAGAGCCTGGCCTTTATTATGGTTTAGAACATACATAATATGTACAAAGGCAATAAAGTAATTGAATCTTTGTTATGAGGGATTTTAAATGATTTTATGTCCGATTAAAATTATGGGTATTTATCGATAAAGTTACTCCATTAAAGTTGAAAGATCGGAGCTAATGATAAAGTGTATACCCATTTTATGGTTATTTATTGGATATAAAGTAAGTTTAATGAAATTGTGATTAAGCAATAAAATAGTTACTTTGCCCCACAGGGAAGTAATTATTTTGTTGTTTAATTAGGATAAGGTGATAAATAAAATTTTAAATAATAATCCTATGCCCACAGGTATGGATTTTATTTTGGTTTATTTTATCAGCCTTATCATGAAGTGTTGAGACAAAGATTATATTCTATAAAATTTGTAATTAAATAATAAGGTAAGTACTTTACCCCACAGGGAGGTATTTATTTTCTTGTTTAATTAGAATAAGGTGGTTAATTGAGTGTTAAAGTGCTATTCCTAGGCCCACAGGTATGGAATTGGTATTTTAATGACTTGTCTTACCAGCCTTATTATAAAGGGTTTGTAAATTCAATATTATTTGTGACCTGTTGAGGTATGAATTTACTGACATATTTGGAATTAATATCATGGCACTAATGTATGTTTTCTTTGTTATTGAAGTTCCTACTACATTTTACAATGATCCTTCTCGTATTCCAATGTTGTCGGGTGACAATTTTTCAGACTGGAAGGAAAAAGTTCTCTTGACATTACGGTGTATGGACCTTGATTTGGCGCTTCGTGTGGATGAGCCTCCACATCCCACGGAATCAAGTAGCACTGGTGAGAAAGCATCATATGAGAGGTGGGAGCGATCTAATCGCTTAAGTTTGATGCTTATTAAGTCTCATGTAAGTAAAAGTATTAGAGGTTCCATTCCTGATTGTGAAAAAGTCACAGATTTCATGAAAGCTATTGAGGAACAGTTTGTGAAATCTGATAAGGCATTTGCAAGCACCCTAATGCAAAAACTCTCAGGCATGAAGTATGATCATGCAAAAGGCGTGCGAGAGTACGTAATGGAAATGCGGGACATTGCTGCTAAATTAAAGTCCCTTGAGATTGAGATTTCCGAGTCATTCTTGGTGCATTTCATTCTGAATTCTCTCTCTACAGATTATACTCCTTTTAAGATATTATATAACACACAGAAGGAAAAATGGTCAGTAAATGAATTATTGACCATGTGTGTTCAGGAGGAGGAGAGAATAAAACATGAAAAACTAGAGACTGTTCATCTAATAAATCATGATAAAGGAAATGCCAAGAAGCTTAAAAGTGGCCTAAAGAAGAAAAAGGATGCTGATGTGCCAATGAAGAAATATGGCAATAAAGGAGCATGTTTCTTCTGTAAGAAGAAAGGACACGTAAAGAAAGACTGTCTTAAGTTTAAGGCATGGCTCGAAAAGAAAGGTATTCTCATATCTCTTGTGTGTCATGAATCTTTTTTCATTGATGCTCCAAGTAATACTTAGTGGATAGATTCTGGTTCAACTATTCATATTGCTAATACCATGCAGGGTTTTCTAAATCAAAGGAAACCGATGGCAAGTGAAGATTATATCTATTCAGGAAATCGGAAACCTTCACAAGTTGAAGCTGTGGGGACCTACTGACTAATTTTACAATCTGGATTTGTTTTAGACTTAGAAAATATTTTTTATATTCCAACTTTTTCTAGAAATTTGATTTCTGTGTCTAGACTTCATCGAATTGGTTATGATTTTCATTTTGTGAAAAGAACTATATTTAATCTTTTCTGGAATAATAAAATAGTCGGTACTGGTTACAATTCTGATGGATTGTACAAAATTGATTTGGACCCTACTTATGTGTGCAATTATTTGACTTTGCATGATAATGCTGGTATTAAGCGAAATGTCATCAATGAAGAATCTTCTAAATTGTGGCATAGGAGATTGGGACATATCTCCATTGAGAGAATAAAAAGACTTGTTCATGATGGTTTGTTGAACAATCTTGACTTTACTGATTTTGGTACTTGTGTGGATTGCATTAAGGGTAAGCAAACCCACAAGAACAGTAAATGTACCACTAGAAGTACAGAGATTCTTGAGATCATACACACGGATATCTGTGGACCATTCTCCATCCCTTGTTTAAATGGTCAAAGATATTTTATCTTATTTATAGATGACCATTTCAGATTCATGTATCTCTATCTTTTACATAATAAATCAGAAGCACTGGATGCTTTTAAAAATTTTAAGGCAGAAGTAGAGAAACAAAAGGGCAAAAAGATTAAGATCGTAAGATCTGATCGAGGTGGAGAATATTATGGTAGGTACACAGAGATGGGACAACAAAAGGGTCCATTTGCTTTATTTCTTCAGGAAGAGGGCATTATTGCACAATACACAATGCCCGGTACACCTCAACAAAATGGTGTGGCTGAAAGAAGAAATCAGACTCTTATGGATATGGTGAGGAGCATGATAAGTAATTCTAATCTCACTATTAGTTTATGGAGTGAGGCATTAAAAACTGCTGTGTATGTCTTGAATAGAGTTCCCTCTAATACTGTTCCTAAAACTCCTTTTGAATTATGTAACGGGTGGAAACCTAGTTTGAGACATTTACACATATGGGGTTGTCCTGCTGAGGTATGGATTTATAATCCAAATATAAACAAATTGGATCCGAGGACAACTAGCTGTTATTTTATTGGCTATCCAGTTAACTCCAAGGGGTTTAGATTTTATTGTCCCTCAAATACACTAAAAATAGTTGAATCAAGAAATGCTAAATTCCTTGAGGATTCTGAGGTTAGTGGGAGTTATCTTTGTAGACACTAAAAATAAGTAAATAAAATTAAAATATATATATATATATATATATATATATATATATATATATATATATATATATATATATATATATATATATGGAAACCAGGAGAACCCGAAAATGCAACCCGCGGGAGGATCCTCTAAGTCTATAAAATACAGGAATGGACTCGAGAGAAAAGGACCTTTTTTTGGAGCTGGCAGAGCGATTCTTCACAGAGGGTTGAGAGAGATCAGCAGGAGCGGGTTTTCTTCACAGATCCCCTTCCAAGTTGGATAGTCAACGGAGGCAGCAACAAGACTCCACCGCCACCCGTACCCACTTAAAAAAGGGAATCCACCAATATTCCCGTTCTTGTGACTCCTATTTTCTTTTTGTAATCTGAATTCTCATTGTAATTCATCAATTTTTCAATGGAATCAAAGATGCAATTTTCGGGCGTACAAGAACTGGCAACCACAGTGGGAGCCTCTCTGTTCACTACAGAGAATGTTGTGGCGCAGTCCGACTTGCTACCCATCGGATCTGTTGTCCAAACGCTGATTGTAGAAGTCGATCAGCAAAAATACGAGGAATTTCTCTCTTCCTCCGATTCGGAGCCCAGGCGTCATCGCCGGGCTATGATGAACAAAGGTGAGGCGTTATCGCCGACCGAAAAGAAAAAGGCGTCATTGCCTATTAAGAAATATGTGGCGTCATCGCCCGCTGAAACTGACTCTGTCAGGAAATATGTGGCGTCATCGCCCGCTAAGACTGACTCTGTCAGAAAATATGTGGCGTCATGGCCTACTCCTAAATTGAATCAAACTCTCACCCGCTCTCAGAAAAGAAACCTGAGGCGTAAGTCCCAGCAGGCCCGCCTCAACAGTGCCTCTGAAAAATTGCTGTCAGAAAATCCAGATCAGGAAACAACATCAGAGAAGAAAAATTCCAAAAGTGGAAATCGACAGGCAGAAATGCCGGTTGCACCGCGGGTGCAACCCCGCGGTTGCAACCGCGGGTGCAAACCGGCAATTCCAACCGCGGGTTGCACACCGCAGGTTACAACCCGCGGGTTGCACTCCGTAGGAAAAATCAGGGGTTGGTTCTGGTGTCTATTCGGGCACATGCGCAGTAGGCACACAGCGCACACCTAACTTTTTGGTTACTCTCTCAGGGGTACCATCCCACTCCTCTGCAGACAAATATAAAGATGTGCTCGTGCGCTCACCAAGTTCCTCTTCGGATGAACATATTCCGAAGAATAAGTCAGATGCGTGCGGGGCCCGCACAACTGTGCAAGCCAGCACACACTCTAGAAGATTTCATAAAGAAGACTGTGTTGATACTGAAGAAATTCTCAGCCCTGAGATATTACAAACCAACCAATATTATGAGCAAAACTTGCGACGCAAGAGGCGTCAAAGTGTAAACTTAAATGGGAACATGTCTCAGGACTTGAGAGAGTATCTTATTCAAAAGAGGAGCACATCCCAATCCACTTCTCACTGCCATTGTGAACGGTTGATTTCAGCCGTTTTGTCAAACTGCAAATGTAAGTCAGGACCATCCGTTTTTTAGCGGATTACGGAGCCAAAAAGAAGACGGATAGTAAAAAAGATGCGCCCTGGGGATGATCTGCCTGCCGTTTCATCCTATATGGTTGGTAAAGGCAAGAAGATTGCCGAAAGCGACTCCTCAGACAAAGAGTTTACTTCAAAATTAAAGGGGGTGTCCATTGAGCCAGAGAGCGTGTTTCGACACACTCGGGCTAGGAGAGGAGTCGCTATACCATTAAACTATAAGAACTGCAGGATCTGATGAAGAGGAAGACAAATATTCTGTTGTTGTATCTTCGTCTTACTTTGATTCGAACAGAGGTTCAGAGGCTGCAGTAAACATGGCCGATCTTCCAGAAGAGGTTTCTAGAAGGCTGGAAAGACAAGAACAACGTCTTAAACAGCAAGAAGAAACCATGGAAGAGATGAAACAACTCTTAACTCAGTTGCTGGCCCAAACGAAGAAGGGCCAGTCCTCGTCATCCGCTAAACGGCATGAAGAAGAACAACATGTCCGCATAGAGGAAGATAGCGAAGATGACTATGAAGAAGTACCTTCTCAGTTAGGAGAAAAAGAAAGGGTAAAAGTGGTTATTAATCCTCAGGTGGAGAAAATGGAGAAGATGGAAAACCAGCTACAGGCTCTTCTTCACCGGAAAAAGTTACAGGAAGTGGGGATAATGTGTCCCTATCCTATAGAATGGGAGACTACACCCTACACTGCAAACTACAAACCGTTAAACCTACAATCGTTTGACGGGAAAGGCTCTCTGCAGCAACACATCTTCTACTTCCTGTCACAGACAGGGCATTTAATGGGGCATGATCCAACATTGACCAAGATATTTGCGAGTACCTTACAAGGACCCGCATTTACCTGGTTTATGCAACTACCCCAAGGAACGATTAAATCATGGGCCGATGTAGAACGTGAGTTCTTAGCCCGATTTTTCGAAGACGATACTGAAGTCTCGGTACCATCCTTGCTAGCAGCAAAGCAGGGAGAGGGTGAGACAGTAAAAGCTTTTGTCGAGCGGTTTCGAGAGCTTTCCATGCGGTGTCCACATGGCATGACACAGGAGACCCTCGTGGAGACTTGCAGACATAACTTATTGACTGACGTCTTAGTCAAAATGGGTTCGGTTGAATCCAAATCTTGGAGAGACTTACTCAAGCAAGGTGAGCAGGCTGAAGACATACTCCGGCGCCTTGAAGAGCAACAACAATCTACGAGAAGAGTCACCTCCAACAAACCAACATCTCATTTTCCCCGTTCCATAGGGAAAGATATAATGGCGGTGGAGAATACATCCAAGCCAAAATAAAAGCTGGCTAAAAGCAACACAGCAGGTTCACCAGGCCACAAAAACAGTATTCATTCAAGGATGAACATACTGTTACCATGTTCAATTTGCTCACTAAGCGCAACATGCTCAAGTTGCCAGAGAGCAAGAGGCCTGAAGAGGTTGGAAAGACCAATGATCCGAATTACTGCTTATACCATCGGATCGTAGGTCACCCAACTAAAAACTGTTTCATTTTGAAAGACAAGATTCAAGCACTAATTGATGCTGGAGCAGTTCAGCTCAAAGCTGAACAAAAAAGGGTGACAGCTAACTCGGCCACATTTACAGTGGGTGGTCTGGAGATACCACTTGGGCTCACACCTATTCCAAAGGGTGAGCTCAGGGTGGTTAATTTAGACCCCCATAATCAGCAGAAGAAAGGGTTAGTCCCTTTCACAACAGAGAAACAGGAGGTCCTTTGGGTGCATCCAGACATTCTTGAAGATGAACAATAGACAACCGTCAGGACCAGAAAGAAAACTGAAACAAGAGGAAAGAAGTGCATGTGCAATGCCGTCTCAGCAACCATTGAGAAGGATGCAGATGACATTCTGCTGTTGACAGATTCTGAATCGGAGGCGACAGCTCTGGCGGTGGAGAATGAACCTGCACCACCTTCTGGAACAAGATCTGGAAAACACTACTTGAAGGATCTCTCAAACACAGAAGCTGGCCTCTCTAAGCCAACCAAGGAGACTAATGAAGGAACTACCAAGCAGATTCCCGACAAGGGAAAACAAAAGGAGCTCAGATACAACCGAGCACTACGAAAAGATGTCTCTGAAGAGCAAAATTTCTCTTTTCAGTTTGATGTCATGGCACAGTTGGCGAATATACCTGCAAGAATAACTCTGTATGAGTTATTACGCCTGTCCAAGTCTACAAGAGATGCGCTAAGAGAAGCCCTAGCGAAATCTGAAGCTTTCTTAGCCCATCTCCCGGAGGAGGTTGAGGAGGCATGCCCGCACTGTAACTCAGTGTCGAGGCACGCCCCTTATATCACTTTTACACCAGAGGACATGCAGCTGAAGAATATTAAGCACAACAGGCCTCTGTACTATACCAGGTATATTGGCTCAGCGGAAATCGGTCGAATTCAGATTGATCCGGGTTCTGCCTTGAGCATTGTGCCACGGAGGCTTATGCAGTTTCTTGGGATCCCTCCCTACAAACTGGCTCCAACTAATACCGCCATTTTTGGCTTCAATGCCAATGGCAGTCACCCTCTGGGAAAGATCAGGCTCAGATGCCAGATCGGAGATCTTAAAAGCGAGGTGACCTGTTACGTGATCGAAGCAGACACTTCTTATAACATTCTCTTAGGACGACCATGGATTCATGCTAATATGATCGTCCCATCCACCCTGCACCAATGCATGAAGTACGTGGATGAAGACGGAGAAGTGCATACTTTGATTGCTGACAAACAGCCATTCAAGGGTGTTGAAAACTACTTCGTAGACGCCCTTCTGTATGCTGAAAGTGCTGAGGTCGACCCCCACTACACGATGAATGTGATAGTGGGAATGAAGCGGATACTGAGTCAGGAGTGTTTATTGCCAATGAAGGCTTTGAACCTCTTGTAATTAATCTTGATGATTTAGATGTAAATGACACCGCCAGTGATGAAGGCGAGTGAGAAATAAATGAGAATCTGAACTTTGCTTATTTGCCTGGTGTTCTTACTGATTCTTTAACTTCAGCTACTAGCACGGATGCAGATAGTCTCTCAGAATTTGAGACTTTAGCAACCATGCACATGCCTATTAGATCATCAATGATGGTACAACCAAACATCGAAAACGCAGATGGGGCGGTGTTCGAAGTACCGGCCCATCAACCAGATCAAAAACCTATTCTTTTTGGAAGAATTAAATCACATATAGCCTCATCCAGTGATAGTGAGAGTGAGGCTCAGGAAGCCCCTCAATTCTATCATTATGGACTAAAGTCATTCCGGATGATGGCAAAAATGGGATATGATTTCATCAATAAATCCAGATTAAACTTTGGTAAGGGATGTCGAGATCCGCTTCCCTCATTCGTATCCAAAGGAAAAGAACCGGACTATTATCACAAAACTGGCAGGGGGTTGGGATACGTCACAACACCCGATCCTTCGGATATCGAAGATATGATTTGCCAGAATGTGGAAGATTCCGATTGGGATTCGGATATCAACCTGGGTGTATTATTCAGAGAGATGATGGTAAACATGACATCTATCAGTCCAACCCCAGATGAAAACGATGAACTGACCCTTATAGAAGATGAAGCATTGGTAAAGCATCTTGATGCCCAATGGAACATGCGCTTTGAGCAACGTGAACCTCCTACGGAGGATAAGGTGGTCCAAATAAATATGGGAGATGAAACCAATCCTAAACCCATATTTATAAGCGAGAGTTTACCTCCTAATGAAAGAGACGACCTGGTGACTCTCGTTCGAGAATACATAGATGTCTTTGCTTGGAATTATGAAGACATGTCGGGTTTAGATCCTCAAGTTGCTGTGCATCGACTCAATATTAAGCCAGATGCGAAACCAGTAAAACAACAACATAGAAGATTCCGTCCAGAACTGATGGAATCAATCGAAGATGAGGTAAAGAAGCTTATACAATCTGGCTTCGTACGAGAAGAACAACATCCTGATTGGGTAGCGAACATCGTTCCAGTTCCCAAAAAGAATGGAAAAATCCGAATCTGCATCGATTTTCGAGATCTCAATGCAGCATGTCCTAAAGATGAATTTCCACTTCCAATAGCGGATGTCATGATTGACAACACCTGCGGATTTGAAAGAATGTCTTTCATGGATGGATTCTCCGGATACAATCAAATCAAAATGTGTCCGGAAGACGAGAAACATACTGCATTCAGGACACCGTTAGGTGTGTACTGTTATACGGTCATGCCATTCGGTCTGAAGAATGCATGTGCAACTTATTAGCGTGCTATGAGCACAATTTTTCGCTAGCATCTCCGTAAAACGGTAGAGTGTTATGTGGATGACTTGGCTGTCAAGAGTCGTAATAAAGACGATCATCTCCGATATTATGAGAAAATACCAATTAAAAATGAATCCAACTAAGTCCTTTCTCGGTGTTTCTAGTGGCAAATTCCTTGGTTTCGTTGTTACATCCAAGGGTATTTATTTAGACCCTGAAAAGGTAAAAGCAATTCAAGAGATGCAGCCACTAAGAAACCTTAAAGAACTTTGCGGATTACAAGGGAGACTAGCATATATCCGGAGATTTATCGCCAATCTTTCAGGGCTGTGCCAACCTTTTACCAGGCTAACGAAGAAAGGGGTGTCGTTCGTTTGGGATGAAGCTTGTCAACAAGCTTTTGAAGATCTCAAGAAGTACCTCACAAAACCTCCGGTATTGGTAGCCCCTATATTGGGAAAACCATTCTTAATATACGTTCGGGCAATGGACCATTCACTTGGCGCCTTGTTAGCCCAAACTAATGACTCCGGCCATGAGCAAACTGTTTACTATCTTAGTAGAACTATGGTAGGTGCCGAACATCGGTATACTCCAGTAGAGAAAGAATGCTTGGCCCTGGTATTCGCAGTTCAGAAAATGCGGCATTACTTAGTAGGCCAAACGATCCATGTGATTTCTCGGGTAAATCCGCTGAGAGTGCTCATGACCAAGCCTGGGTCGCTCAATTGCAGGTTAGCCAATTGGTCAATCCTCCTATCGCAATATGACATGCGATTTATACCACAAAAGGCGATTAAGGGACAAGCAATTGCTGACTTCTTAGCAGAGCATCCTGTCCCGCAATCCTCGAAACTTTATGAGGATATTCCAGATGAGATAGCGGAAGCCAATATGGTCTCTAAAGAACCGATTTGGCAGCTGTTCTTTGATGGAGCAGCGAGAAAGAACTCTGCTGGAGTGGGGGTGGTTCTAATATCCCCGCAAAACCATGTGATCCCCCGAGGATATTCATTAACTCAACCATGTTCTAATAATGTGTCCGAGTACAATGCATTATTAACGGGATTGCGAATTGCCCAACAGCTGGGGGTCCGACGTTTAGAGGCCTATGGGGATTCCAAGCTCATAGTAAATCAAGTAAGAGGAGAATACGAGGTTAAACATGAGCATCTCGTACCTTACCACAAGGCAACAATCAAACTTGCCGACTCTTTCGAAGAATTTTATATTGACTATGTGCCACGGCACGAGAATGCATATGCTGATGCCTTGGCGTCCCTCGCTGCTACATTAGCGCTCCCTGCTAAGTCAACCAAAAGTGTTGAGGTTGGAAGTCGGGAGCTCCTTTGCCCTGAGGAAATACTCGAGGCAAATGAGGTCCATGTGTCAGCGATGAACTTCGAACCCAGAGATTGGCGGTTCGTATTCGTCGATTTTGCGCTCTACGGGATGTTAACCGAAGATCCTAAAGAAGCCGCAAAAGTGAAAAAGGAAGCAAAAAAATTCTATTATAATCCTGAGCTTAGTACCTTATATCGGAAAATGCCAGGTGGAGTTTTACTTCGGTGCTTATCACAACAAGAAGCACAAGAAGTACTCAAAGAAGTACATGACGGGACCTGTGGTGCTCATCAGTCGGGACCTAAATTGGGAGACCGGATAAAGAGAATGGGTTACTACTGGCCGACAATGATGTCAGATGCCATGGCATATGCGAAGAAATGCCATGCATGTCAGGTACATGCGAACTACATACACCAGGCCTCAGAGTACCTACATCCAACCACAATTACATGGCCATTCAAGACTTGGGGAATGGATATCATTGGTCCCATTGCTCCGCCATCTTCTCATGGACATCGATTTATACTGGCTATAACCGATTACTTCTCAAAATGGGCAGAAGCTATCCCTTTGCGAGAAGTAAAAACGAATGATGTGGTCAGTTTTATCAAACACCACGTTATTTATCGCTTTGGTGTTCCTAGACGGATCATCAGCGACAACGGCCCTCAATTCACTAGCAGAGCCTATACTAAATTCTGTGATAAGTTCAGAATACAAAATATATTTTCGTCTCCATATAATCCGGCCGCAAATGGTCAAGCTGAAGCATTCAACAAGACCATTGTGAAGCTTTTGCAGAAATTTGTCACTTCAAGTCAGCGTGATTGGGACGAAAAATTGGGGGCTTGTCTGTGGGCTTATCGCACGACGGTTAGGACACCCACAAAGAGTACACCATTTTCTTTGGTATATGGTTGCGAAGCTATACTACCTCTAGAAATTCAGATTCCTTCTCTTCGGGTGGCATTAGCTACAAGAATGACCGCCGAGGAAAAACATGGCCAACGACTTCGGGAATTAGAAGCATTGGATGAGAAACGCTTAAAAGCTCAACAGCAAATCGAGCTTTATCAGACGCGAATATCTCGGGCCTTCAACAAAAAGGTGAAGGAACGAACTTTTAAAGTGGGTGACTAGGTCCTAGCAGTCAGGCGTCCTATGATTCTCACGCATAAAACTAAAGGCAAGTTTCAGCCGTAATGGGAAGGCCCATTTGTAGTGGAGACAGTCTACTCAAATGGAGCATACCGGTTGATAAATCAGCATGGAGATCGAATGATGGCGCCCATTAATGGAAAATTTCTTTAAAAATATTATTCTTAAAATAAAGAAAAAAATAATTACCCAACGCCGACAAGGCTACGGAAAGATAATAGATTTCTCGTCAACCCTATCATACTGGGGGTAAAAGTATGAATCGCCCAACGCCGCCAAGGCAAAGGGAAGAAGGAACATTTGGCCTCTAAGCCCAAACAAAACTTTCGATAGCTCACCATGCTGAGGGGAATAGCATGGCTAGCCCAACTCAAACGGTAGTTGGTAAAGGCAAATCAAACCCGTTGATAGCTGGGGGTTTGCTAAAAATTCCACGACAAATCTGTCACAACAGTATTCTTATCCGAATATAAGAATACATCACTGCCCTAAGCTGCTAAGGCAAAGGGAAGAGGAAAAGTTTGGCATTTAAGCCCAAACGAAATCCTTGACAACTCACCATGCTGAGGGGAATAGTATGGCTAGCCCAACTCGAACGGTAGTTGGTAAAGGCTAATCAAATCCGTTGATAGCTGGGGTTTGCTAAAAACCTTACATTAGATCAATTCTTTACTAAGATAAGATTTTACCTTTGTCAAAAAAAAAAGAGGACAAAAAAAATCATACTTCATCAAGTCTAAAGTTACAACGTCTGATGAACATAATCTTTTTTTTAGGTCGTTAGGTTAAAAGTTTTCTCTGACGACAATCATTTTTCCTATCAAGTTAACAGTTACCTCTGATAGTCAGAATTTTGAGACCGAACACGTTAACAATTACCTATGTTTGGTCGGCTCCTTCGTTCCTATCACGACTAGATCCTCTGAATAGGTTGAGCCCCAAGATATGTTTAATAATACCTCTGTCTTTTTCTAACTCGTCATACTAGATGTCACTGAACGGTTAGGATTCTACAAGCACGTTAATATTATACCTCTGTTTGTTATTCTATAAGCACGTCAACATTATACCTCTGCTTGCCATCCTATAAGCACGTTAACATCCTACCTCTGCTTTACATTTTGTTTTTAGGTACGTTAATATTATACATCTGCCTATGTTCGTAAATTCTAATTGGTCGCACTATATGTCGCTGAACATTTAGGATTAAATTTATCTGAAAACTCTCACTATCAAGTCCTGAACCTCTGAATAGTCTGAGTTATTATCCATGAAAGTGTATAAAAAAAAAAAGATAAAAGAAAAGATAAAGATAGTAATAATGATAATACAGCAGCACATAGCGAAGTCTTTCTTTCTGTATTATTACAATTAAAATAATAATAATAATAATAATAATAATAGTAACAATTACTTTTGAGATAAAGCCTTCAAAGCATCTTCCACTTCCTGCAGCCGTCGGTGGAGACTCTCTCTCGCTGTCTCTAAAGCTCTCCTCTGCAAGTCCATTTCATCCATGAGAGGTTGTTGTGCAGCCTGAGTTTGGAGTTCTTCTAACTCCCTGATGCCGACAGCGATGTCATGTTCGGTTTGTTCCTTTTGCCGCGAGATCTCAGATGCTCTGCCAGAAATATTCTGAATTTCAAGTTCAAGATTAGTAATTGAGGCTTGAGCCTTGGCTATGATCTCCCGCTCGCGGTCTATGGAGTTACGGCGGTGTTCAATATCGATCTCCATCTGGGTCAGGTCCCAAGTCAACTTCTCTGAAGAACCTTGGAGTCCCGCTACGAGTTGGGCCTGGCGTTCTATATTCTGCTGAAATTCGGCTTGAAGAGCCAAGTTTTGGGCTCGTAAGCGAGCCACTTCTTGGTTTGCCATCTCGGCAAGATCGGCCTGGCGCAAACTGTTGAGTAACGACAATTGGACTTCCAACTCGTCCCATCGAGCCCTATAAGGAGCTGCTCGCTGCGGTCCTCCAATCCTCGTGATATGGTCTAGGTGACTCACCATGAGAGGATGAACCTTCTCCAGAGAATCCTCTCCGTTGAGAATCTCCTCAATGCATCCATAAAAAAGTTCAAGAAAAAATTCGACATTGCGACTGATGATTCTTTCACTAAAGCTGGAGGCCGAATTCTGCTTCAAATCTGTTGAGGCTGCAGGTAGAGGATGTATGGATGATGGAGCGACCGTAGGGAGTACTGATGATATATGAGATTCTAACAATGGAGTTGTCGCCGCATCTAATAAATTGGTCGCAACTCACGCTGGAGTGGTCATCACCTCTGCTGTCGAGGTCGCCAATGTTAGCGGCATGGCTAATGCCCCGCACGTTAGTTCCATGGCGTCAGAATGTGATGAAACCATGCATGTCGGCAAAAGAAGGCTTTCTGTGTTCACAGATATTACTAGAGCCTCTGCAGAAGACATGGAAGGTGCGCTAGCATCACCTGCGTCTGGTAAAAATAAAGCGATCATGTATTATCGTCAAAAAGATTTGTGCAAAATAAAAAAAAAGAGTATGCAAATACCTGTTGGAAAGGTTGTATTGGTGGCGGCTATGGAAATAGAACCAGATCTCTCAGGTCTATCTGCCTCTGAGACCTCCAAAGGGAAGTGAGAGGCTTTGTCCATGCTGGGTTGATAGAAGTAGTCACTATCGAACTCTCCATCAGAGCCTAGACCGTCAAGGTCACAAATGTCCCCCACTTACACCAGAATAGTCCACAAGATCCAAAGAGTCTGATCTGGTGGTCGGGGAGGCGTGGGTCGTTGAACCTTCGCCACCTGAAATACAAGCAAATATGTGTTAATTAAAAAAAAAATGGAATGAAGTCCAATCCTTAAAGAAAAACGCTCACCAGAAGAGACAAGTCTTGGTGCTGGGCTAGGCAAAGCAGCTTTACCGGGAGATGACAAAAAGACGTCTAGTGCACTATCGTCCAATGCAGTACCCGTCGGCTCCACAGTTCCTCTATCCCGGATAGTTGGATCACTCCTGCCAAAATTTGCAACTTTAGGGACTGGATTTACGGTAGCAGGTGTCTTAAGAGTGGAGAAAGCGGCAAAACCATGCATCCTGGCAGTCTCACTAGAAGAAGTCGGTATGGGTGTGACAGTGGAAAAGACCGAAAAAGTTGTAGTAGACAAGTGTCCTCTTGATACAAACGTCGAAGTGGTAACAGGAAAATCATTCCTAGATGAAACGATTGACGGAACTACAGATGTCGCGGTTGGTAGATCTGAATGACTCGTGGTTGGTGGATCCGGATGAGTCGTGGTCGGCAGACCGAAACGACGAATAGTTCGTCCTACAACCGAATTGTCAACCCGAGCCTGAAATTTCTTCTTCTTTTGAGGAACTGTGACTCCTCTGGGATTTGAGCGCTTCGACGCGGATCTACCTCCGTGAGGAGAAGCTGGGGTAGAAATATCATCTTGTCCATCGCCATCATTGCTATCAGGACTAAGAGAGGCGCCTATGGATTGGGATTCACGCGCCAAGCCCTTTTTCGAGGATCTATGCGATGCCTCAATATGCCTTAAGAAGGAATGATTAATCTGGTAGTCGCCAGGGATAATATCTGCAAGATGATACCAATTGCAGAATCCTATTGACGCAAAAAGGGAGGGCGACTGGCTTGGAAGGGTAAAAGATGCCTTTGTACCTCCGGCCGCAAAATGGTACCACCTCGCGCACCCTCGAGAAGATTTCCCTCACGACGGAGATAAGAGTTCGGATTGCCAACATATAGCTGATCATATCCGAACTGACGTGCGAAGCGACTGGGTGTATAGGGCTCCATAAAGCAAATTCGACCCTGTCGAAAAACCAGATGACTTGGCCGGATGCTAATAAGCCACCAGAAGCAACCCGATGGCAAGGTTGTATAGCCATCATTTCCAGAACTATCTTCAAGTTGGCTACTATAACTTCCTCCGAGAAATTTTGGGAAACAACGGTAAATATGGTAATTTTGGTGTCGCCCAAGGATTTGCCGAATCTTAGCCATATACCTCCCATTCCATGAGCAATTTTCGAAATGCTGTACATGAGGAGTGGCATGATCAATAAGTCCTAAAGGAGAAGTCATCAATTCTGGACAGTGCAATACGAACCAAGCCATTAGATAAGTGAATGGCAAGTCGATGCGTGGATTAGGCTTTTTGAAGATAGTGTTACCACCCTTATCTTCCGCCTGTTGGACTTTGCAAAATTGGGCAATTATATCCCTCAAGCCACGTTGCAAACTGCAAACCATAGCTGGCAATAACCCCAGAGGCTGGCCGAACGCTAACAGGACTGCAGGGTAAATAACATCAACGGTAACAGTTTCGCGATACGAAGTAGGCACTACACAGCGCTTCAACCACAACATGAGATATCCGGCAAAAATAGCATTGTCTGATATGGGGGAAGCTGCTTGGTAGTGGTAACTTTCGAAAACAGTCTGAGCTTTAAACCCGTCTTCATCAGATTCTGCAGTGTATGTAGTTGCGAAGCAGGTGCCAATCCTCTCATTGACAGTATCCATATCGCAAGCAGCCCGTACTTGGATACTGCGCTCATATCTTTCCAGATCCTGGAATAGATACTCTGCCCATACCTTATGGCGCACCCCTTGATTTCGGGCCTGGCGCGCCCCTTGATTTCGTGGCCTGGAGATATCAGCACAAATGTTGTAATGACACATCAACTCCCAGTAAGTTGAATATGCATTTGGAACAGCCTTGAGGCGGAGCAGTTCCTTCATATTCGGAACATACTCCTCGTAAGGGGTTTCGCCTATGGATAATGCTGAAATCTCATGCATCTCGTGAAGTGCGAATCCCAATTCTCCAACATGGGTGAAGAAGGTATTGGTCTCCGGATTATACATCTCCAGTATGCAGAAGAAGTGAGGAGAACTATGTGGAATTCCAAATTGCACGTTGCGCACCGCACGATAGAGGCCAAGCTTCTCTAAACGTGTCTTGAAATTTTTCAGAATGAAATGGGTCATCCGAGACCACCATGATCGCGAAGTGGAGTGAATCCATCCAGGGGTGCGGAAATCATGAGCTGGGAATTGACCATGGGCATCCGAAAATTGATTCATAAAGGTGTCTGCTCATTTCAGGTGCTCTCCAACAGGTAAGTTTTTGCCGAATCTACTGGGCAACAGACCTGTGACATACTTTGCTGGGCCGTCGACAAATGGGCCGTTTCTGTTAAATCTCCCGGTCGCAACGCCATGACTGCTACGGGTAATTGGCCAAGACATTATGCGGGGATATGAAATCCGCTGCAGATAAGATAAAGAATAGCTGCGCTCCAGATCCGGGATAAACATATGGCGACCTCCGACATTGCTCAACCACTTGTTGCTGTCCCATAAATCTTCGTCTGGTTGGTTGACAGCATCCCCAAAAAGAAATTGCGGTTTCTTCAAAACCTGTCTATTTGAGCCTTCAAAGACGGAATCCGTGATTAACTCACGAGCTGTGAGTGGGTTGCAGCTAATAATTTTTTGTCGTCGATCCGCACTACTTCGCTCTTCAACCAAAGGGATGTGACCGTCGAATCCAAAGTGAGATTGATTATTAGGACTGCTCGAAAATCCAAAGTAATTATTCTTGGACAAAGGATCCATCGAATACTGAATTGTAAGAAAAAAAATAATAATAATAAAAAATAAAACTTTAGTCCAAGTTAAAAAAAAAAAAAAAAAAAAATTGAACAGGGTAGGCACCCGCGGGTGCCACCCACGGGTGGGCACCCGCGGGTGGGCACCCGCGGAGTGCCACCCGCGAGCACCCGCGGGGTGCCACCCGCGGAGTGCCACCCGCGAGCACCCGCGGGGTGCCACCCGCGGGCGGGCCCCGCTGGCGGGCGCCCGCGCCGCGGGGTGCCATCCCCGGGTGGACACCCGCGGGATGCCATTCCCCGGTGGACACCCCAGTGCCAGATTTGTGAGATTTGTGATCATCCCTGTGGTCATCACTGCGTAGTCGTGCATGCTGCTATTTTTACATCATAACGAGATTTCTTAAAAGCGATTTTAAAGAAAACGGATAACCGTTTGTTTACCTGATATCAGGGAAGAGAGATCAACAGCGGCGGTGACGCCTGCGTGTCGATCCTCATCGGCGATAACGCCCACTGATCGATCTTCAGCATTTAAATTCTGTGGATGCGAAGTGCCTGCGGAAGCCATTAGATTTAATGGAAAAGGAGAAAGTAATCGCACAAAGTAAAAGAACGAGAGATTCTCTGAGTATGAGAAAAAGAGGTGGAGATCTACGGGTATTTATAGTGAATTAGCAGGAGTTCAAATAGGGAAATGAATCAAAGTTCTGACCAAAATCAGAGTTTGATAAGAGTCCAAATAGGATTTGGGTATTTATTTAAAATCCTTTTCCTATTCCAATGCTAATTCCTACCCAAATTAAGATCCAAATAACAAATAATCCCACTTAAAAAGAAAAAGTCCAAAGTATTTTGAAATTCATTACAAATAAATTAAAGAATTCCAAAAACTTTGGAGGGGGTTATGTAGACACTAAAAATAAGTAAATAAAATTAAATATATATATATATATATATATATATATATATATATATATATATGGAAACCAGGAGAACCCGAAAATGCAACCCGCTTGAGGATCCCGCGGGTTGCTTCCCGCGGGATCTCCCGCGGGTTGCAACCTGCGGGAAATCCCGCGGGTTGCATCCCGCGGGAGCTCCCGCGGGATGCAACCGCAGGAGCCTCCCGTGGGTTGCAACCCGCAGGAGCTCCCGCGGGATGCAACCCGCGGGATTTCCCATGGGTTAGCACCCGCGGGAGCGATCCCGCAGGTGCCAACCCGCGGGTTATTTTCCGTATTTTTTTCGTTTCGTTTCCTTTGCTGATATTCCGTGATCCGATTTTTCAGGAGCGAATCGATCCGGATTTCAAGTCCTCTCAGTCTATAAAATACAGGATTGGACTCGAGAGAAAAGGACCTTTTTTTGGAGCTGGCAGAGCGATTCTTCACAGAGGGTTGAGAGAGATCAGCAGGAGCGGGTTTTCTTCACAGATCCCCTTCCAAGTTGGATAGTCAACGGAGGCAGCAACAAGACTCCACCGCCACCCGTACCCACTTAAAAAAGGGAATCCACCAATATTCCCGTTCTTGTGACTCCTATTTTCTTTTTGTAATCTGAATTCTCATTGTAATTCATCAATTTTTCAATGGAATCAAAGATGCAATTTTCGGGCGTACAATCTTCATATGGTACAAATTGAGGAAACTGTAGATTCTGTTGAACGACCACTAAACTTAGATCAATTGATTGTTTTTCAAAATACTCAATTAAGTAGCATTGAAGAACAACCAATTCAAGAACAATCCCATGAAGAGAATATTCCTGTTGAACCCACTGTTCAACAAGAAGGGGGTATAAAAAGATCCACAAAGGTAAGAAAATCAGCTATCTCTAGTGATTATTTGGTCTATTTGTAGGAGTCAAGCCTTCAAGATGATCCTAGTTGTTTTTCACATGCCATGGATAGTGTAAATTCGAGCCTTTGGTATGAAGCCATGCAGGATGAGTTAAAATCTATGGAAAATAATCAAGTTTGGGATCTCGTTCAATTACCGGAAGGGTCTACAGCTATTAGCTGTAAATGGATTTATAAAACTAAAAGAGACTCATCTGGTAATATTGAACGATATAAGGCCAGACTTGTTGCAAAATGTTTCACTCAAAAGGAAGGTATTGATTATCACGAAACCTTCTCTTCAGTTTCAAAGAAGGATTCATTCAGAATAATCATAGCTTTAGTGGCTCATTTTGATCTAGAATTACACCAAATAGATGTGAAGACAACATTCTTGAATGGGGATCTTAAAGAAGAAGTGTACATGACTCAGCCTAAGGGTTTTATTGCCAGTGATAAAAGTCATTTGGTTTGCAAATTAAAGAAATCTATATATGGATTAAAACAAGCCTCACGTCAGTGGTATTTAAAATTTCATGACGTTATAACCTCTTATGGTTTTACAGAAAACGTCGTTGATGAATGTATATACTTTAAGGTGAGTGGGAGCAGATATATGTTTTTAATCCTATATGTAGATGATATTTTGCTTGCAAGCAATGACTTAAGATTGCTACATGAGACTAAAGAATTTCTCTCGAAAAACTTTGAAATGAAAGATTTAGGTGAAGCCTTTTATGTTATTGGCATAGAGATTCACAAAGATAGATCTGAAAAGACATTAGGATTATCTCAACAAGCTTATATTGAAAAAGTTTTATAGAGATTTAGGATGAGCAATTGTTCATCATTTGTAACACCCATTGTCAAATGGGACACCTTCAGTCAGAAACAGTATCCAAAGAATGACTTGGAACGAGAAGAGATGAAATGCATACCATATGCATCTGCAGTTGGCAGCTTGATGTATGCACAAGTATGCACAAAACCCGATATTTCATTTGTAGTAGGGATGTTGGACAGGTACCAGAGTAATTCAGGATTAGATCACTGGAAAGCTACTAGAAAGGTTATGCGGTATTTGCAAGGAACCAAGCATTTTAGGCTCACATACAGACACTCTGACAATTTAGAGGTGGTTGGATATTCAGATTCAGATTTTAATGGGTGTGAAGACATTAAAAGGTCTACATCTGGTCACATTTTTATCCTTGCCGGAGGCGCCATCTCTTGGAGAAGCATTAAGCAAACCATTTCAGCTTCTTCTACTATGGAGGCAGAGTTTATAGCTTGCCATGAAGCTACTGCATAGGCGTTGTGGGTAAGGAATTTCATCACATGTTTGAGGGTCGTTGACAGTATTTCACGACCATTGAGGATTTACTGTGATAATTCAGCTGCAGTGTTCTTTTCAAAGAACAATAAAAGTGGAAGTGGAAACAGGCACATTGACATTAAGTACTTGGTCGTGAGAGATCGAGTAAAGGAGCGTTCAATTGCCATTGAGTATATTAGTACTAATCTCATGATTGCTGATCCTATGACTAAAGGTTTGCCGGCTAAGTCGTTCGTGGATCATGTAGAAAGAATGGGATTGTTGAGCTCTTTGTGATCCATTTATTTCCATTTTGAGTTTTGTTTCAATTAGAGATGATAAACTTTTGTGCACATTAAGTTATGTTTTTTTCATCTCATATTTTGGTTTGGACCTGAATGAATTTAAGTTCAAATAAAGATTTATTCATTCATTAAGTTTGAGTACTTGATTAAGAATTTTTCTTAGTATTGTAATACATGGAAGGGAGTGTTCGCCAATATAAAGAACATAACCGCCATGATTCGTATTAAGAGAGTTTTTAGTTAAGTTATGAAGTTAACCAATGATTTGACATGTCAAATGTTTATGGCCATTTTCAGTTTTATCACCTATAAAGTATTTCATATATCTTTGGGCCAAGTGGGAGAATGTTAGATTAATGTGGCCCAAATATATATTGAGGTGATAATTAAAGATAATGGGTTATTAAGTTACTCATATATTTTGGGCTTTAAGTCTGGCCCATTCCCTTGATGATAGAGATAATTTTGACAATCTGTGTCAAATTAGGATTCTCTTGATGATAGGGATAGTTTTGACAATCTGTGTCAAATTAGGATTCCCTTGATGGTAGGGATAGTTTTGACAATTTATGTCAAATTAGGATTTCGTGAGTAACCGGATCCCTAACCTAGCCTCTATATAAACGCCTGTGCCTCCATCAAACAGAGCGTACACAAAACTTCAGATTGTATAGAGGTGATAGGTTAAAAGATCTCGGTTTAAAAGGTAATCAAGACGTGATCCAGGTCAGACTCCAAATTTAATCAATATGGCTGCAGGTATGTAAATTCCGCTGCATTCGATTTTATTTTGATTGAATTCGAGTTCTTTCAGTTCTTTCATCTACGCCTCCTTTTGGTTGTCATACCTTAATTACATCAAAGCCACAAGACTTGATTTCATGCTCTAGTAGTCTCCTTTTGCTAGCTAAGTAACTTTAGTTACATCAACCATAAACAAATATCAAACCAAACACCAAAATAATAGGCATGATGTCTTGAACAATGCAAAATGAGCCACTGAAGGATAATCTTGCCAGAGGATAGTATTAATTTTTACAATAATTTTTAGCCAAGTAACACCAGTTTCTGTACCCAAAACATTAGTTGTAAATATATAATTTACAATATCTAACATTCCCGAGTCATAGCAGCAGTAAACTGATCAACAAATCTAGTGTTGATCATCTACTGCAGGAAGGTCCCCAAAAAGCGAGACAACTATATATTAAATTTAGATACATATGAAACTTAATCGTCAGTAAGTGAAATAGTGGCATGTCTCAGCAAAGTCTCGAACCATCAATGATAGTAAGGAGAGTAAAATGGTAGCAGCAATAGTCTCAGCAAAGCCTTGAGCAATCAGTAACATTAAAGTGGAGTTATATGATCTTGAGGGCGACCAATGGTACTTCTGTTGAAAACTGCATAGGTGTTGGCTTGCAGATGACACCAGAAGCATATCAGAAACAAAACATGGAAAATATGGCACAAGGAAAACAGTTCAAAAAGTATTTTTTTGAAAAATAAAGAGTTTGATCACCTACTTATCAAACTGCATTTAGAGCTTCATAGCCTCATCAGGGATGAAATACTTCTTTTGCTAATCCTTCTTTAGCTGCAAAATTCAATCCACAAAGCTACAATTAGCATTGAGAAATATGTAAAAGAGGATTATATTTTAAAAAAAATTATGAATTTTGGTCTCAACTCACCAATCCAGGACAATTTGTTCTATAATGGCCTAATTATTGGCATTGAGAACATTTTCGTTTCTTTTTCTCCGGTACCTCCCTAACCAATCTTGCAGGCATCCTTGGACGACCTTTAGTTTTAGCCGGACCATCGGGATCTCGAAGAAAAAAATTCTTCACCATCTCTTAATATCACAGGATTGCTCGATCCAACTTGGCTTCCAAGAGCTTGTACATGCACCTCCTTATGCCTCACTTCTTTCTCAGCATCAAGAATCAAATTCTCCAATATGTTTTCAAGTTTAGCCATATAAGCTTTTGATTTTTATATTACTTCAAGAGCACTATTGAACTTAGCTCGTAAAACCCACAATTTTATGATTCCGCACTGCATGTCGTTTGGATTACTCCTTATATTCATGACATTGGAATATCTAATGTTTCTATGTCTTGCATTCGTTGTCCATCTATGTAGCACATAACTTTCTGAAAAAAATTGTAATTGATTATGGTATAACACATGTAAGATATGTCTACAAAGATAACCATCCGTCACAATCATTGCACAAGTACATATGAATGGAGATATCTCAAGTGGCTCATAACTTTCTTCTTCCATCTTATTTCCTTCATCTCCCTGTTGTCGAACATGATAAATCTTTTTTGATCCATCCAATGCAATTTCTTCATTATAAAGTGACATTCTTGCAATTAACTCCAATTGAAAAAGCTTTAAAATGCTCCTAGTATATATTTTTGCAGCTTGAATTTCAATCAAATGGGAAAGAAGACACATCGAGGGTGCACTATTAAGATTCATGAAGTCTTCACGAGACTCTGATGCACGATGATTTGCTACAGCCTTATCATATTGACGAACAAAGTCCACAAGTTGAGTTTTTGCATTGACATATGTGTCAAAGTAAGCATTTATGCTCTCACTCCGTTGACTAGTAGTCATTTCTGCCCAAAATGTATCTTTCATATATGCATCCACCCAATGCTCTCGCAAGTTGTACATCTTAGATACCCAACATTCATTCTTCTCATCTATACCATATTTTTCTTTCAAAAGATTCCATTTTTCCTCACATTTGCTTATGGTACCAGATCGGAACCATTTATTAAAATCAATCAAAAAATTATCTCCATATTTTTTCTTTAACGACATTTCTCTATCAACAATGTGTCTTTCGATATGCCATGAACAAAAACGATGACGAGTGTTAGGAAATACTTTTTTAATAGCTGCTCTCATTGCAAGATCTTGATCTGTGATGATGGCTTTTGGTGTTACCCCATGCAATCACTTGAGTCACTGACTAAATAACCATATAAATGTATCCTCGTACTCGTCTGAAAGCAATGCACAACCAAAAAGTATAGACTGACGATGATGATTAACTCCCGTGAACGGAGAAAAAGGAAGACTATACTGATTAGTCCGATATGTGGTATCAAAAATGACCACATCACCTGACCTTAAATATGATGATCTTGATCTTCCATCAGCCCAAAAAACACTCCTCATTTGGCCTAAGTGATCAACCTCCATAGCAAAGTAAAAATCTAGATCTGTCTCTCTTCTATATTGAAAAATTCTAATAATGTAAATACATTCGTTTCCAATGTTGTTCTTTCATATAGTCCTAATATGGTCACTACACTGTTATGGGGTAATCCTCTCTCCATCTTCACCTTCACATCCAACATTAAGCACTCGTGCAATATTAGAAGGACCCATCCCTGCTTCATTTAGATGTTCGATAGCCTTCTGTATAGTTTCAGACCTATGCTTTTGCTTATATGAAAAGTGATGTAACACCTTATCAGGACTTGATAATTCATGATTTGAATGTTTTTCTACAAATTTGCAAACCACCCATTTGTTTGCTGAAGTTAAATGAATTTTCATTTCGGCTTCACAACCCACTCTAGTATCTGGTCTACGAGTGATAGTTTTTCCAAATTCTCTTTAGTCTGTTAACCATTTTTTTCCTGCCTTATTACATACAAATGTTCGAAATATAGCTTTACTTGGATCACTCCTCGACTTATCTATTTTCTGCTTACGAATTCTGAAACTAATTTTTCTAGCATATGAATTATAATATGTATATGCATCCTCGTCTGTATGAAATTCCATGCCTTCCCATGGTGTATCTCCAGCAAAAACATTATCTTTAACAGAAGCAACTTCATTGTCGTTAACTTCAACATCAATGTCTACACAATCCTGAATAGATCCAATGGTGACAATGAAAATACAGAATTATTATGATGTATGATCTAATTTATTGAGAAAACACTATTAAAAAATAAAGATGAGAAGTAATCAAAGAAAAATAAAAAAATTAAGTGTAACAAGACAATAATCCATATTTATTTGTTATATAATGCCATGTCTTAATTATGAGTCTGAAATTAATATTTAATGTTACAAGAAGTGTAAATTTGTAAAGTTTAACATTTTTTTACCTCTTCAACTCGAAATGATGGAGATAGCGACGCAACAGCAAGAGTGTTGCTTGTGTTAGCAGTGGAATCAACAACAAAATGGGGCGTTCTATCTCTAGTATAAGCAGTGACCATTGCAGCGGAGGCTGGTGTTTGCAATGATGGAGGAGGTAACGATGACGGTCCCACCAACCTTGTTGTACATGTGTGTGAAGTTGAGAAAATCTGAAATGAAAATAAGGAGCAGGATGATTGCTGCAAGCAGCATCGGACGCAATAGCTACCACACCTGCTGCTGTAGTTGCTGTCGATGTTGTTGTTAATGGTGGAGGCATAGATGACAATGGTTGCAATTGATGTTGTTGCCGTTGTTGTTGCCAATCACTTTGTCTTTTCATATTGTATTTGTGAGCTTTTTAATTTGGTGTATTTCTACAACAGCAAAGAAAACACCTTTTAATATGTATTCCATTTGAAAGCAAGGCAAAAAAAACAGAGAAAAATAGAAAATATATTGTATAAAATAGAAAATATATTGTATTCATAGACAATAAATATAGATATGGATATAGAATATTTTGCTATAATGCCTCGATGAAGCCTAAAAAATTTGTATGAATATGGATGCTGCTTTAATTGTGAGAATAGAAACAGGATGAGCAAAAATCTAAACCCCTTTCTTCACATTTGTAATTTTAGTCCAAAGGTTTTTTTTCTATAACCTTACCTCAATCGTTTTCAAAAATCTAAGAAATATCACTTTTTTTTAACCCAAAATGATAAATTATAATCAGCTGAAGAGTCGAGAAAGCGCTAACCTTGAAATTATAGGACTGTTCCATTCCTTCACAACTATTACAGCAAAGTTCCAAGCAATTGCATGAGTTCAAATCATTAATAATCATCATTTACAGAAGAGATATTAAGACCATAAACAAAAAAGATTTTTTGATTCAGCCTAGTTACAAAGTTAACAGTTTCAATTGGAGAACTAGTGTTGCATGAATGACTATTCTATCATCAATTAGGAGGCAAAATTAACATGAAAATATTACAATTAATAAATATACAAACATATATAGGAGTCAGTTAACATCAATTTATGAACTGAATCAACAAATAAAATCAGAACTTTAATCATACAAACAATATACTGATCGAGATCGATCGAAGGAGTTCTAATTATTTCGAAAAGGATTAAAATTTCAAACCCAGCTTCAAATTACCTACCCAAAGGAACAAAACTCTCAATCCAATCTCAATCTCAATCTCAAAACAATCAAAACAGAAACTCCACTGCTGGAGTAGCTGAAGAGTCGAGAAAGGGCTGACCTTGAAATTTTAGGGCGAGGCGATCTTCTCTAAGGCGATTGAGTTTCGATCGGGTGATGGTAGGGTTAGGGTTTAAAGGGATTAGGGGAGGCCATTGATGTTGATGAGGTTGCAAGCCCAAAATGAAAAGGCAAAGGAGCAATTGACGGAGGAGAGTGATTTTTGTTCGAGCGCGTTGGTTTTGATTCCGACGAAGTAGCGTCCGATTAGAGAGAGGACGCCGGCCTTGATTCAGGACATAGGAAGGAGACAGATCGATGATAGAGAGAGGAGAGAGAGAGAGAGGTGCATCTTCCGAAGAGTCTTTTTGGATGGAGAGGGGAGAGAGAGAAACTACTCGTTGTTTTCCGAAGAGTCGTTTTGGACAGAAGAATAAGATTTGATCTCTTTCTTTTTCATTTTCAGATTTGGTGTTTTTTTTGTAAAATTCTACTTATGTTTAGCTCTGCCACGTGGAACAATTTCATTGGTCCACCTCACCGGCGGTGAAGGAAGTCCCTTCACCGCCGGTGAATTCCCTGTTTCCTCATATATATATATATATATATATATATATATATATATATATATATATATATATATATATATGAGAAAAATGGAAATAAACTGACAGCTCATGCAAGTTATCTGAACTGCAGTTCATTTTCACTATCTCCAATAATATTTTTAAAAAAAAAATTGAATTATGATCTCGACCCCCTAGGGTTCATTCATACCCAATTTCTTGGGTTTTAGTTTTGATTAGATCCTCCGTCAAGTTAATACAAAATTAACGGTTTTTAATGAATAAAATATTTTATATGCACTTGATAAACAGGTAAATGAACTCCAAACTTTATAAAATTTAATCCGAAAGAAATTAAGGAGGTAGAGATAGTAATTATAAAAAAAATAAAGAAAAATTATTGGATCATTATAGTTTTGCCGCTAGCTCACATAACTTTCTCTGAGCTGACGGCTCACCTACAGTAATCCCATATATATATATATATATATGTGTGTGTGTGTGTGTGTGTGTGTGTGTGTGTGTGTGTGTGTGTGTGGGGGGGGGGGGGGGGGGGGGGGGGGGGGGTAATACTGTGAGCTACTAGCGACATGAATGTCTGCATTCACATTCGTAACTTTTAGAAAAACGTATTATTCCAATTGAGGAGCACATTATATTAGATGAAAATAACTTTTATTTGTATATGTGAGTGTTATAAAAAGCGGTCTGGGTAATTAAGCGTTAATTAAGAACGACATTTATCTTATTTTTCTTGTTCAATTCTCTCTCGGACTTCTAATTCTCTCTGATGGTTCAATCTCAGTCAGTCAGCCTTCCCCTTCTTTTTGCTCATTTGCCAGTGCACCTATAATCTCTTCTCATTATGTAGGTTTCTTTCATCTGGATAATGTATTAAAATGGTCCTTGGATGTGCATATAAATGAATAAATTACTTTAATATGTACCAATTTGTCTTAACTTGATTTTATTCTTTTTTATTTTCTTTTTTGTGATATGTGAATTTTCTATGTTTTCTTTTCTTAGAAAAAATTATAAAACCTCATGTAACCAAATGTGGGAGTCTATAGAAAGAAAGACATGAAATAAAGAGGAAAATAACTTAGAAGTGAGTTAACAAGGAGTTAGGAACAAAGTTAGCGACTGCTAGAAGAAAAAAAATAATTGAGCGGCATTCTTTTGATCCAAAGAGAAGATGTCATGCTCTTCACTTTTCTAATATATATATATATATATATATATTCTGTCGGGCTCAAGTTTTAAGTAGCAGCCGATCATACCAATAGATACATCAAATATCATATTGGATTTTGAGGCATTCTGATATAGACTTTATTATATTAGTGCTCGGTATTGTGAATGTTGCGTTCTGATACCAAAACCATAAACTATTGGTCTTAATCATACCAATTCTTCGATTTTTCACCTTTGGTTAGGGTATCCAAAATTTTAATGAGAGGAGAAGAAATTTGTTAATCTCTGATAAGAAATTCCAGAACCCTATGTTTTTGGAGGATTTTTTTTTTTTTTTTTTTAATACAAGAGCCAAGAACTTCCATCTTAAATATATTGCCTTTATGATCACCAGAACACATAAACAGTAAAAAGATGGTTTAACTCTTTCCATGCTTCTCAATTGTATTTTTTTTTTTTATCAGCATATGGCAATATGCAAATACAAATTCCAAACAAATGATTACTTACATGATAGACCATGCTATCTTAATTAGGGCATGATCTGATGCTTATTCTAGTACAAGTTATCTGCATGAGGCCACAATCAGCAGGGTAATAAACTTGTTTATAGAAAAAAATTTATTTTTCTAATTCAAAATTTTGTATAGAAATGGCTGAAAATTTATCAATGGACGCGTTCATTACCATCTCTGGCCGCCACAATGCACTAGTCAACTCTATTATCATGATTCACACTTCTTCGTGCAATTGGACCTTCTTTCAAATTTCTTCCTAAGATCAGCCCTCACAACCTGAGCATTTAGAATCCTGCGCATCATCACCACCTTTGATCCAAGCTTACTCGAGAACCTGATTCTGTTACCTGAAGCTAGACCCAACATGACATATATCCACACAGGCACCCCTCAACCGAGCTACGAGCCTGACTGGTGAAGGTATCCTCATTACTATCTTGCGGCCCGACTGCAGCTTCTTGAACCGACAGCTCCGACCAAGTCTAGCCACCCGCTTGGTCTTTCTGTAAGTGTCCGAACTGCTCATATTATAATAGCTTCTCTTGTTCCAGTAGGACTTGATGGCCTTGAGATCACTCAACTGTAAATACTTCCATCTCTCTGGTGTGTAGTTTATATTGATGATGTCAAAGTTTGGTGTGAGTAAGGGGCAATTTATACCTCACTCTTTATCAACTGTTTTAGTCAATAAAAAACAGTGATCACCTCTTATTACTCTTTCCTTAATCGTGTTCTTTCAGTTTGTTTTGTTTCTGCACACATAAACTGGTCGTCAAGTTTGCTGAGTAATAAAGTATGGAACCTTCGTAGATGTATATAGGAATTTTGAGGCCCATCACTGTATTCAGTAGTACGCAAAAGGTGCGCAAACAAATATTAGAATCTGTAATGATTTTGGTAAGGGACGTGGTAAGCAGCATCACCTGCGACCAAATTGGACCAATTATTTTTTTGAAGGGCAACACGCTGAGCAATTAGCTCCCCTGTTAATAGTCATATTAATAGTCATAACAGAACAAGTGCGTAGTAGAACCAATACATAACTACATCCTATGTGGTGTCTGGACGTTTAAAATAGTGAATGGCAAAATACGAAAACAAAAACATATCCGATCATCCAGCTGATCAATCATGTTGTAGCTAGTGTCCTTCCCTCCAGTCTTCCTAGCTAGCTATCCACGATCCATGCGATCACCATCGTCACTGTCACTCTCGGGCTTCCTTATGATTAGAGATGGTAATGGACGCATCTATGAGTCAATTTTTGATACATGTTTTTACAAAACTTGTTTAGTTTCTGCTCTTTTCTTATTCATGATTTTATATTTCTGAGTACTTCAATTCCAAGGACTTTCTTCTAATATAGCGCTCGCAAGATTTGTCATCGGCCCTTTGGCTTATGGTAACTGACAACAAAATATACATCAGAACGGAGAAAACAATGCTTTTGGATCTTCCGTCCAAAGATAACCAATGCCGACGTTTCTTTCAAACGATATGTCCGTCTTGATCGACATTAACTATACATTGAAGGGGTTATATATATTTGCCAACTCGAGAGAAGTTCAAGAGTAGAGAAGGAAACGAAAATGGCAAAGCCTGCAGCAGCTCTGTTCCTCAACCTGGTGCTCGTGCTCGCTCTCTTCCTCCTCGTCATCGTCATGGCAGAGGGGAGGCTCTCTTTCGGCTGTGAGTTTAATTATTCTGAAAACTTCAGACACATCAACGTATTGTAGTTTGATTTGGTCACAATGCTTGTCTTTTGATTTCTGCACAGCAAAAATAGTTGCTCGCAAGAGGTTACCGACCAGTTGGCAGCCGAGGTTCAGGCATATTCCATAAGTTGATCAGCCCCGACACGATCTCACCAGCAACCCCATGAAGCTCAGGGGCATAAATAAATCCTGATACTTGTCTGCCTAACAAACTCTGTGCGACGATGGCTTTTGGTCGACGGAGTTGGTTTGTGTATTGTCAGTCTCTGATTCAAGTTTGTGCAATGTATGTTTAGTATGAATAAAAGGGTGGCTGGTTTATGTCGTTTACGTATTGTTTCTTTGTCTCGTTACATAATTGTCACAAGTTAAATACAGGGGAGTTGCTAGATGCGCTCTATACTAGGATTCCTAGTGAGCCCCAATTTCTTAGTGAGCCTCGGGGAACGTTTAAGACCTATCTTTTTTTTCTTAGTGAGCCTCATTCATTTTTTTTTTTTTTTTTCAATTTTGCCCCAATCCAGATGCTCCTTCTCCTCCTCCTCCCTCTACCGACAATCAGGATTTGCTCTCTCTCAACTACGACTGTGGCCAAGGCACTCCCGTCGCCAACTCCTTCGGCGAGACCCACCTCTCCATCTTCCCTTCCTTTGTCGGGCGTCCCTCCATCCAAAACCCCAACCCTAACCTCAATCCCCACCAATTGCGGGACGAAAAAGCCCATCTTTTTTTCGTAGCGACAAGACCCAGTTCGCCGATCCCGACGAATCACACGGTGGCATCCACCAGCATGTTGACCCCTCCCACCCTCCGCCGCTGCTGGCGCCACCGGAGAAGGTGCCTGGGTTAATTTAAAGGAGCGAATGAAGCTCAGTAGGAAAAATATAAGGGCAATTGGGTTCAAAATTAAAAGTAGCAAACTTGTAAATAAAAGTTCTCTTCGGACTGGAGCTCACTAAGAAAAGTATGGCGTGCATCTCGAAATTCCCTAAATATAAATATTTGTTTCACAAGGAAGAAACTGGTGTGTCCTAATTGAACTACTGTATGCCTTCTGAAGAGATAAATTGGGCTATTGCAGTAAATGTTAATATTCTTAAGTCGATTATTTTGATGCGTATGCTGTACAGTACATGCAAAAATACTACTTGAGGGTAAAAATGGAGAAAACTATAGGGAGTTACTGTATGTTTTTCTTAGTGAGCCTCAAAAATCAGAGAAAAAATAATTCCCCCTCCTAACTTTTGACGCTCACTAGGGAAAACATGGTGCACATCTAGTAACTCTCAAAACTATATTTTATGTTGTCACCCTGTGGTATTATTTTGGAGTTGACTGAAATTCTGGTCCGCGAAGTTATTTGTCAAACTTATTTCTTTTGGGATGGAAGTTGCTTGCCAAGAGGTCTCACTATAGTGGCAGCTATTGATACCAAAGATCTCTTAGGTTCTCTCTTGAACAAGGCTCAGGTGGGGCTGAAAGCCTGATCCTAGAGCAAGTCTACGAAGCCCACTAAGTTTACTTCCAAGTCATTCTCTATTATGATGCATTATAGGGATGAGAATAGTTAGATTCGAGAATCAATCCTCAACCCGTCTTATTTAAGAATTTAAATTGGAAAAATAAATATTTTATTTTTGATTGACGGGGCAAGAACTAGCTCTTGGACCCCGGTCCTTTCTCATCCCTAGATGCTCGGACCTGTCCTGATTGGACAAATATATGGGTGGCCTGGTTCCCTGAAAAAGTCGGAGTAAATGAGGTTGTCCTTCGACAAGAATCCTGATGAGAAACTGAAAAGAAAGGGCAATGTATGTTGTCGCAGAGAAATCATTTTTAGGGGGGAAAAAAAGTGATGCCAGTTTCTGTTATAATTCCACTTGGATTTTATGTGTAAACAAAAGTTCAACTGATTTCTTGCTTTCTTCGTGCGGATAATCTTAAAAAAGAGGGATGATATGCTTTAAAAGCCCTGCTCGTTTCATCTAAGGGTGTGTTTGTTTGCATGGAAGTAAAAAGTTAATAGTTAAAGTAAAATCACTTATACTTCTTCATGTGTTTATTTGGACAATAAGTAAACTGAAAGTTACTTTTATAATAGTTAGTTAGATTTTATGTGGCATATTTACTTGTTAATTTTACTTCACATTGATTTTGGATGTAAGTAGAATTGGAAGTAAAAAGTAATAATATTTTATTATTTTGTATCTCTCTTTCTTTCTTTCTTCTAAAAAAATTAATATTATATTTTTCTTCCGTCTCTATTCTCTTTCAAAAAGTAAAAAACAATTACTAAAATTATATGAAATATGATACTTCCATCTCATTATTTTTTGAAATTATTTCTAATTTACTTCCATTACTTCAATTACTAGAAGTATATGACAATAACCAGGTGAGGAAAAACAAAAACTGATTTTTTTTTTTTTTTTTTTTTTTTAATCACCAAACATAAAGCTTATAACTAGGTATAGAATCCCTTGTTTATTCAATCTCCAATCATAAAACAAATAAACACTGTACAAAAAATAGATATTACTTTAAGAGGGGGAGTTTCTAAAGGAGCACACCACTTTTACTGGTGATTCGGACTATTAGCCCGGAGCGATAACTAGAAAAAACAATAGTGTGCTCCTTTAGAAGCTTGCTTTGAGAGGTGACAATTCCCACGTGACCTCAAAACAAAATAAACTCACCAAAACCCTCTCTATTTTTGTCTTTTAATTAGACCACATCATCGCACCAGAACCAAAAGAGACGGTTACACTTGTTTGTAGTTTGCTAGACTAATAATGGAGTAGTAGTACTAGCTAGCAGTGCATCTCTGTTGTCAGATTGATTTGATCGAGATTCTCTAACTACATATAATATGATATAGATATTTTTACATATCTGTTACTTAAAATTTTAAACATTAGAATTTAGTCAGTCAAAATTTTTATATTTATAATTTAATCTCTAAATTTTTTAAGTTATCTATCTTTAATCTCTTAATCATATTTTTGGTCTGAATTTTCCGTTATATTTCTAAGGTATTTCACCTTAGTCTTTCCTTTCATCTTTCTCCTCTCTTCATCTTCTTATTGGGTTCCCCTTTCCATTATTCTTCTCTCTCTTCCCTCTCAGTTAATCTCTAAAGTGAGTATCTAAGGGGAATCCAATAAGAAGAGAGAAGAGAGAGAGAGGAGAAAAATGAAGAGGAGAACTCAATAAGAAGAGAAATAGAAGAGAAAAAGAGAATGGTTGACTAAAGTGAGGTAACTTGAAAATTTGAGAAACTAAATTATAAATCTGAATATTTGATGGACTAAATTCTAATTTTTAAAAATGTAAGGATAGATATGTAAAACTGACATGCTTCTAGTATTAATTCCACAACTCCCATAACAATTTCACATGAGATTCTCAAATAGACATGAGACTGACATGCTTCTTTATTTTCATCCTCACAACTCTAAAGTCCATGGTGGAATGTGATGGGGCCATGTCTCCATAATCCTTGTGAGATATTATGTTATGGCTGGTGACATAGATTCTGTCCTTGAGCAGTTGCCCACTTACGCATGTTGGGGGCTGGGATGAGAATCTACGGGAGTCTCCGAAGGAGCACACCATTTTTTCCCGACGAGATAAAAAATTTACTAGACACTAGGCTCACTACAAAAAGTAGTGTGCTCATTTGGAAACTCCCGAATCTACAAGTTTAGACTTAATTCTTGGACCAGTCTTGATTTATTCTATTCAAAATTTTAAATTAAAAATATAAATTTTATTTAGTAACTAAAGGAGGATTCTCATTTCGTTGAAGCTTAGGATCTTGATCATAGGATTCTCGTAATCAAATCTATGGAACGAAATTGGAATTAATTGATAACACAATCCTTAAAAGAGGATCATTTTTTATTAATCAAAAAGTCTGCCATGTATTGGCTTCAAAAACATATTAAATAGCCTAGGATTTAGGTAAATTCTATTTAGGCATGAAAAATTACTTTTTGATGTCCTTGTTTCTCTTTACACTAACCTTACATTTTGAAATATCACCAGTTTACTTTTTATGTTCAAATTCTTTTCCAAGTTTAACCCTCTCTCCCTCTCTCTCTTAGTTTTGTCTATAATTTTCAAACTTTTCCTCCGAATCTTGCTCCGCTGTCCACCGCCTCGTCACCACTCACCGCTACTAGCACCACCCTCTGCTTTCAATCCCAACCCTTTAATCTGACCAGTGACCGACCACTGTGCCAACAAGAAAAAAATAGTAACAATTAATTACAAAGAAAAACACATAAAAAAAATAAGAATAATTTTAATCCGCACTTGAGATTTGTTTTCCGACACCAATTGCACGTTAGATTTTTTTCATTTGTTTCAAAAAAACTCAAACTCTAAACTATAATTTCACTTGTCATGGTGAATTCAAAAAATTTAAAATTATTCCTAACTTTTTAAGCAATGCGAATATAAAAATTTTAAAGAGTCAGGAAACGAAAAGTTTGTGGGAGATGTATTTTTTTTTTTAAGATTTAATTTTTATATTCTTTAAAAAATCTCTATATTATTTCTTACAAAATGAAAATAGAGATTGAACTCTTTCTGATTTTTCTTTCTGATTTTTCTCTCTCCTCGAAATCTCTTTGATTTTTTTTCTATCCTCTCTCTCCTCCAACTCCCTTCCCGAAACTTTTCTCTCATTGTCCTCATGTTGCTGATAAAATGGTTTTTTTAAAAGCAAATCTATTATTAATATATAATCTAAGGGGCTATTTGGTTGTCTTTTAAAAATTGGAGAATAGAAATTTAAAAAATGCATTTATATTTCCTGTTACAGTGTTTGATTTCGTGCAATTTTGCAACAAAAGCTGCAAAATACAGCATTTGCTGCAAGTAGCAAGATGTTGCAATAAGTGATGCAGCTAGATTAACCATTGTAAATACTGCATTTTGCTATTTTTACCGTAAACTTCTTAAACTTCTCCAATAAGGAAACTTTGAAGGTTATCTGTTTATTCAAATAAAATAAGGGGTTTTTATATATCGGTACTTTAAATATTTAAAAATTAGACTTTGTTCCTGAAATCATTATATTTTGATTTTAATCTTCAAATCCTTTAATTTACTTCACTTTAATCCTCCAGGGTAACTTCCGTTAGCCCAGTTAAAATTTTAACCCGAATTTTCCGTTATACTCGTGGAAGAGAGGAAATATAAGTTATTTTTCTCCCTTCCCTTTTTCTCGTCTCTTCCTCTTTTTATTGTGTTTTCCACTTCGTTCTTCTCGTCTCTCTCTTCCCTCCTAATTAATCTCTCCTTCTTCTTTTTTTTTTTTCTTCCATAACCCTAACCAAATGACCTAAAACTAAAATTAATTTAGGGTATATCAGTCATTTGCTCTACCTCTTAAATATTAAAAATTAAAATTTACTATTTATTTGGACGGAATATCTAACGGAAAGACTAAAGTGAAATAACTTAAAGGATTTAAGAAAGTAAAATCAAAATATGAAGATTTTAGAGACTAAAATCTAATTTTTAAAAGGGACTGATATGTAAAAACCATAAAATAATTGTTAATTAATAAAAGAGTCTTTATAAGAAAATAGAGAAAGTTCTACTCATTGCAATCTTAAAAACGGGAGTTTCCAAAGGATCACACCATTTTTCCTAGTGAGCCCACTTTATAAGTGTTCGGACTTTGAGCCCGGACAAAAAAAACAAAGAGAAGTGAGCTCACTAGGAAAATTGGTGTGCTCATTTAGAAACTCCCTTAAAAATTTGTACTAATTCTAATGAAATGTTAAATTCAACCATCATGCCACTAATGACTAAAAAAAACTTTCTACCAACTAATGATGAAACGCAAGACTTTACCTAGGTTGGTGGGCTATTAGATCATTCCAAAATATGAGGGATATTCAGCCAGTTGATCGGTCGGAGATCGGAATTTTCTGATCTGATTCGAAGATAAAAAGTTTCAATCATCACCGGAAATTTTTTTCGACCGAATTCCGACCAATTTCGGTCGAAATTGGTCGGAATGATATATATATATATATATCATAAACAGTGAGCTAAAGGGTACCACAGTAACTAACGAAAAGTTTTAACAGTCCAACATAAAAATATCTCTCACTGCATAATAGAATTGGAACCAAAACAATAATTCTCTTATTATTCTTGGGATTTAAATGACTGATTCATTCGGATCAATATTAGAGTACAACTTCATTGTATTATCAGAATTCATGTTGTATATTTGAAATTGTTGGTCCTCTTACTTCTCTCATGATACACCCCTTTCCTGCTGAGCCACATTGATAAAATGTGATGCTAGGTCTTGTTATATATGATTCAACTCAGATTTTATCCGTAGCCAAAAGTTCAATTATTTGTGTGGATAATTTGCAAAAGCCTTGCTTGTTTCGTCTGATTGGCCCAAGTGCGAAGACCTCCGAGCATGAGATCGAAGGGAGAAAGAAAATGAAAGAAAAGGGAAGAAGATAATAATAAAATCTCATACAACTCTTGAGGCTTGAGTGCAACAGGAATGAGAGACGAGAATGGACAGGTCTAAAAACCAGTCCTTAATCCATACCATTTAAAATTTTAAATTAAAAAATAAAAAATTATTTTTTAAATTTAAATTTTTAAGTATGACAGATCAAGAATTGGGTCTTGAACTCCTCTGTTCTCATCCTCACTAGGAATGCCACTGCATGTAGTCATCTATCATAATCACAACTCATTATGAAATTATAATAAACCCAAAAATAATAACAATCAAAACCAAAAAAGAAAAAATCATAAATACCGGAGAATATTATGATAGCCTTTACATCATAAATTGACCGAGAGTAGTCTCAGAGAGAGAGAGGGATCAAATCCATGAGGTTGGAAATGGTAATGGACGTATCAACGGGCTAATTTTTGGTATTTTTAATACAAAATTTCGAATTAGAGAACTGAAACTTTTATTTTTAATTAAATTTTTATATAAAACATGCTAAAAATTGATCCAGAGATATGTATTTTACTATCCCTGCATGAGGGCCCCACTCTCCCCTGCCACAAAGCAATCCTTCTGTTCACCTGCCAATGCCCATCAACCCAATTCACCAAAACTCAATTTCAAACCACTCTAAAATCAAAATTATTTTAAGATTGCCCACTTCCAACATAATAAAAAATAAAATTAAAAAAATCATATTTTTGACAATAACTAGAAAAGACTGATTTTTTAATTGCCAATCATGAAGCTGGTACCTAGGTATAGAATCCCTTATTTCTTTAATCACCAATCAAAAAACTAATTAACAATGTAGAAAAAATATATATATATTTTACTTAAAGAGGCCACAATTCCCACATGACCTCAAAACAAAATAAACTCGATCCAAACGGGAGTTTCCAAAGGAGCACACTATTTTTTGAACCCATTTTATAACTGTCAAAACACAGAGAAATAGGCTCACTAGGAAAATTAGTGTGCTCCTTTAAAAACTCCCTTCCAAACTCTCTCCCTCTTTTTGTCTTTTAATTAGACCAAATCACCACACCAAAACCAAAAGGGACAGTTACACTTGTATGCTAGACTAACAATAGAGAAATTCTAAATGCGCACGACATTTTACTAGATAGCATAGTGATTTACAACATAGGGGAAAATAGTGCTCACTAGTAAAATATGGTGCGCATTTAGAATTTCCCCTACCACTAGAGTAGTTACTAGTAGTAGTAGCAGCTAGATGTGCATCTCACTTGCCAATTTGAACTTTTCCATGAAGAAAGAAAGATATTTAATTTGATTTGATTGACATTCCCCAATAATATATGGAGTATTTACTGTTCCTTAAATTTTTAAAAATTAGAATTTAGTCTCCCAAATTTTTATATTTAAAATTTAGTTTTCCAAATTTTTTAAGTTGTTACAATTTAGTTCTCTTGAGACTAAAAGAAATATACAGTTCGGTAACTAAATTGTAGTAATTTAAAGGATTTGAAAAACTAAATTCTAAATATGAAGATTTGGAAAACTAAATTTTAATTTTTAAAGATGTAAAGGACATATATGTAAAAACTCCTAATATATATTATAATTCCACAATTGCAGAGCTTCGCACCGAGAGGATACAAAGAAAAAGGGACTAGGGCACGGGTGGCATCAACCCCCAAACAATTTCACATCAGAATCTCGAATAGACATAAAACACATTTTACTTAGTGAGCACCACATCCTATAGTAGAGTAATTTGCAACATAGGAGAAAATGGTGCTCACTAAGTCAAATGACGTGTGCTTTTAGAATTTCCCTAAGACTGACTTGCTTCTTTATTTTCATCATCCCAACTCTAAAGTCCATGGTGTGATGTAATGTGAAGGGGCCATGTCTCCACAATCCTTGTGAGATATTATGGCTGGTGACATAGATGCTGTCCTTGAGCAGTTGCCCATACTGGCATGTTGGGGTTAGGATGAGAATCGAAAGGTCTAAATGTACCTCCTATCTCATTCTATTTAAATTTTTAAATTAAAAATAAAAATTTTCATTTAGTAGTGTAGGCTAAAAACTGATAACTGGACTTGTCAATTTTCATTTCTAATGATGGTTACAAACTTGCTACCATTGTATATATGTAGTGTCTAGAGGACAAAATGAATGATACATGATGATTTACTCTCAAATGAATAAATTCAAATATGATCGATGATTTGAATATGCATTGGACTCGAAACTCTAAGAGAAGGGACACCAATGAATGCTACTGACATAGAAGCTTTTGATCTTGATCGAAGGATAACTCTCGCAATCAAATGTATGGAATGAAATTGGAATCCACTGATAGAAAGAGGATCATTTTTTATTAATCAAAAAGTCTGCCATGTATTGGCCACAAAACAATATTAAATACTAGGATTTATGGGAAATTCTAAATGACCCGCCAATTAAATGAGCATCTCAAAAAAATTTCCAACAAGTTAGTTATTTTTTTTGGAATAAGTTCCCTTCTATTTTCCCCAGTACCAGCCGTCCACCGCCCAATCAAAAAGAAATAACCACAACCACTTTGGCTGCCCCCATTTCTGCTTTAGCTTCTCTCTCTCTCTCTCCCCCCCCTCCCCCTCCCCTTGTTAAGTTAGTTCATATGTGAGTATAGTCCCATATAGGATATGACAAAAAAAGTTTATAGGTTTAAATACAAAGTTTGGGTTTTAATCTAATAGTTTAAAATTTTTGGTCAAACTGGTTCTCAATTTTGTGTTTAGGCCCATCATGTTCCCTGTTGGACTCGGCGTTCTCCTCAACAATTAGTATCAGAGCTCAAATTCGGACCAAGTTGTCGTCGGGTCAATAGGCCAGGTTATGGCCTAAGGGGGAGTGAAGCTGATGTTTGAAGTCTAAATTGGTCGAGTTAATTTTGGATTTGATTTTGCATGTGTTGGCTCTCCACGTAGATGGTTACCAAAGTTAAATGGTTATGGCCTAAGGGAGAGTGAAGCCAGTGTTTGAATCCCGAATTGGTCGAGTTAATTTTGGATTTGATTTCCCATGTGTTGGCTCTCCATGTGGATGGTTGCCAAAATTAAGTTGGTCGGGTTAACTTTGGGTTTGATTTCCCACGTGTCTGCCTCTACGTGAATGTTTGTCAAAGTTAAGTTGGTATATTCATAATGAAGGAGGTTCATATGTGAGTATAGTCGCACATCGGATAGGACAAAGAACGTTTATGAGTTTAAATACAAAATTGGGATTTTAACCTAATAGTTTAAGATTTTGGGTCAAACTGGTTCTCAGCCTTATATTTAGGCCCATCATACTCTTCGTTGGACCCGACGTTCTCCCCAACACTCCCTCCCTCCTTCTACCATTTCTCTTTCTCTCTCTGGTTGTTGTCCTCTCTCTCGCACACACACACACAGAAACATTAACCGTCCGAGGTATAAACCCCGTACAAGCTTTGTGAGGTATAAACCCCGTACAAGCTTTGTGCTATTCGGGGTTTAATATCCGAATAATTATGTCGTTCGAGTATTAAAACCCAAACAATAAATTTGTCACTTAGGCAAATAAAAAAAATTAATTATATAAAATTAAAATATAAAATTATATTATTAGGTATTACTATCCGGACGATATAACATTCGTTTGGATATTAATATCTGAACGAAATTCGATCACTACTGTCAGTCAAAAATGCTCTAAATAATTTTTTTAAGAAAAACAAGGATAAATAGATGAAATGTCCTTTTTATTATTAGATATTTTATTGAATTGAGAGAGAAAGAGAAGCAACAATATAGAGAAAAGAGGGCAGCAATCATATGGAGAGAGAGATGCAACGACATCAAAAGAGTGAGGAGAGTAGCAGTCATAGAAAGAGGGAAACAGTCATAGAAAGAGGGAAACAGAGAGAGAGAGAGAGGAGGTAGGGCAGGATGGAAATAAAGGGTGGGCTCACTCAGTAAAACCTTGTTCTTTTACAGAGGTAGTGGGATCACTTAGCAACTAAGTGGCTAATTTAGAATTTTCCAGGACTTGTATAAATTTCCTTTAAACCAAAATTACTCATTTAACCTTCCAAAATAATAGGCTTCTAAAATAAATAGAACTTTTCTGGAAAGGGGAAATTTTGTTTGGGTTGCTTGTTTGATGTAGGTTTTGGACTAAACCCTGTAACCAAATTACTTCTTTGATAAACTCTTCATATTTTCTTTCTTTATTTGGTCTAAACCTCTGTTATTTTTATGATAAAAATGTCCAAAAGGCCTATACTAAAATTTGAAAAATAAGAACTTGAAACATATTTTTACCTTTTAAATTAATTTTTGAAAAATGAAAATAGAGATTGAACTCTTTCTGATTTTTCTTTTCGATATTTCTCTCTTCGATTCTCTCTGATTTCTTTTTCTCTTAGTTCCCTTCTTAATTGTAACTAATTTTTTCTATCCTCTCTCTAGGAAATTTTATTTACGCACGACAATCTACTCTTGATGTATAGATTTGAAACTTGCAAATAATCATAAATTTGATTTTTTTTTTACTAAGTTTCCCTTTTAAATCCCAAAATCTTTAAAACTTCTAAAAAATTTAAAATATTATCATTGTCTTCCTCCTCTATTGTCTCTCGAAAATCCAAAAAAATTATTTTTTATGCTATTTAAATCTTAAAAAAAAAACGCATCTGACTCTCTAAAATTTTCATATTTGTGTTATTCAAAAAGTTAAGAAGAATTTTTTAAATTCTTCGAATTTACTGTGACAAGTAAAATTAGGATTTAGAGTTTAAGTTTTTTGAAGGAAATGAAAAAAATCCAACGTACAATTGGTGTCGGATGACAAATCTCAAGCACAAATTAAATTTATTCTTAGTTTTTAATATATTTTTGTTTGCAATTGATTGTTACTAATTTTTTTTGTTAGTGCGATGGTCGGTAACTTGTCGGAGTAAAGAGTTAGGGATAGAGGTGGAGGGTAACACTGGCGGCAATGAGTGGTGAAAAAGTTAGGGGTGTCGATGGAGGGCGGTGGACAGTGAAGTAGCACTCGGAGAAAAGTTTGGGAATTTTAAGGTTTAGTCACGATAGATGAAAGTAGGAAAGAAAAGGAGGAAGGGTTAAATTTGAAAAAAAAAATTTGAATGCAGAGAATAAATTGATTATGTTTCAAAATAGAAGATTGATGTAAACAGTAACCTGAACGTCAAAATTAAGTTGTCGTGCGTAAATAGAATCCCCCTTCCCAAGACTTTTCTGCCATTGTCCTCATGCTGCCTGTTTCTTAAAGCAGATTTATTATTAAATATATAATCTATTTATTCAATAAAATAATTATTGATTGCAAAAAAACCTTTATAAGAAATTAAAGAAAACCTACTCCTTCCAATCTTAAAACTTATATTAGTTCTAACGCGACCATCATATCACTAATGACAAAAACTTTTTACCAACTAATGATGAAACACTAGCCTTTACTTTGGTTGGAGGGCCATTAGCTCCTCCCAAAATACAACTTTAGCCAAAAGTCTAGAGTTTGGCAAGCTTCAATTAGTCTATTATTATGCCCCACTGATCTGCCCTCTAATAATTTTGACTAAGAATGATAATAGACGCATCTACATGCCAAATTATGGTCCATCCCAATATTGAAAATAACACGTTATGAAATCCGTTATGTTGCGTTACGTAACCTAACGGGACCCTAACGCTACGTAACAACTGAAAATAACTCAATGCACCGTAACAGTACGTTTTTTTAATGTTATTTTACGTTATATTATGTAACGTTACATTAAGTTACGTTATTTACAATTATTTTTTTAGTAATTTTTATATTGTTGTTGATTATTATTTGTTTATTAGCGAATTATTGTAATTTTCTTGATTAGTTGTTGACTGGTTTAATTAATTGTGGAATTGCTAACTTATTCATTTACGATTGTTTTCTTATTTGCTTGTTATAATCCTCCCCAGTTGCTGAAATATCTTACTTATTGATTTTATTGAATTTTTAATTGAACTAAAATATAACAATTATAAATAAGATAAATTGAACATTACAGAATATAAATTACAACAATACTAATAATTGGAATTGAAATAAAAAATTAAAATCTTATTATCTTGTTTAAATGATGATTGGAATTACAGTTGGAGACTTAATATAATTTATGAAGATAAATGTAAAAATTATTGTAAAACTTAATATAAAATTAGAATAGATTATATATTATAAAATAGTTTTATATTCTTTTTTTTATATTTTAAATTTATTTTTGAATTAATAAAATTTATTTTATATATTTTTATATTTATTTTTAATTAAATAAATAGAAAATTGCATAACTTACGTTATGCATTATGCTATATGCGGCATAACCTAACAAAAACAAAACGTTACGTTATCGTTATCGCTATTTTAAACATTGGTCCATCTTATACAAAATTTTGAATTAAAAATAAAAATTTTAATTTTCATAATTTAAAATTTTATATTAAAAGGCTAAAATTTAATTTATGGACGCATCTATTACTATCGCTAATTTTGACTAACGTCCCAGATTCCTTTTGCCATTTTCTCTCTGCTTGCTCACTCCATAGAGAAATGATAAATCATCATCACCATCCCTAAACCTTGATTTATTTCCTAATACATAGGTGAGGTGACAAAAAAGTCACACAAGCTTCTTCGCGTCAAATCTTTGATCTCTTTTAGAATTTTAGGTCTCTTTATCACATGGATCGCCCTTTATTTATTAGTATAATCTTTCAAATAAATACTTTAAATTATACAATTCAAATCAAGACATGTATTGTTTTATCAGATTATTATTCAGTTTAGGGTGTTTGACTGCTTGCGTATATTAGCATATCCCACTAATTTAGAATATATTCCTAAATTAGGATATTCGATAAATTCTCTAATTTATTAGTATATCTCAGAATATCTTTCTAAATTAGTATAGTTGACAAATCCCCCTAATAAAGCTTATTATTTTGATTGAGGATTTTATATAATTAAAATCAAATTATATTTTATCTTATCTTTTGTCTTTTATATTTGACTCCTTCACCTATAAAAAAATGGTCATTATACCGTTTATATATACCTCAGAATACAAACTTATTCTTCTCTCTCAGTTCATAATTTTATCATGGTATCAGAGCCAAAACTGAGGTATGACTTTCTTTCATTCTGAGGTTTCTGACTTGCGCCTTGACTTGATATCTGATCCGCGTCTCGATCCGGTCTCTGACCTGCACATTGATCAGTCGACCCGCCTAAAAGACTCGTCGTGTTCATTCTACTGATTTTATCATGGCCATTGCAACTCTTTCATCTTTATCAAAGTTATCTAAAATATTTAAAGGATCAAGCAATGACGTCCTTTATTTTTACAGTTGTGATGGCATTTTCATTGCTTGCCAGCGCCAGTGTTGCATTGGCCGCGGTCATAGCCCCTGCTATGGCCCCTCGCGCACCATCCATCGCCTCACTGTCGCCGACTGCTACTCCTAAGTATGTGGCTGCTCCTGCTCCGTCGTCACCGCCATATTCAAAGACGTTACCTTTGTTGTCTTCGTCTCGTGCTCCGATGTCTCCACTTGTTGCTCCATCACTGAAATCTAATGTGTCGTTTTCGGTTCCTGCTCTGTCATCACTGCCATCTTCAAAGGCGTCGCCTTTGATGCCTCCGTCTCATTCCCAATGACTCCACCTACTGCATTGTTGCTGAAATCTAATAAATCATTTTTGGCTCCTGCTTCATCGTCACTACCATGTTCAAAGACGTCGCTTTTGACATCTCCATCTTGTGTCCCAGTGACTCTACCTGCGTTACTCTATCATCGAAATTTAGTGTGTCATTTTCGGCTCCTACCCCGTTGTCACCACCATCTTCAAAGATGCAACTTTGCTATCTCTGTCTCCTACTCCGGTGACTATGTCTGTTGCTTCTTCACATTCTCCTGTGCTAGAGATCCTATCTGTTGTTCCTCCACAAAAATTGATGCATCGTCGCTGACTCCACCGCCTCTATCTTCTGTGTTGCAACCCTCGGCAGGGCCGACTGCTTCGTCTAACAATGTCAGGGACGTTAGCTCTGCTACTAGCATCACTGGTCTCCATGTTCTCTCGTTGCCTGCAGTCGTCGTGTGATTGTTACTCAATTTATAACATCTTTAGATCATCCTTCTGTCATTCATTACGTCTGATCTCCTTGATTGCCCACTGGTTTTCTTTTTTAATCAAGGCTCATCCACCTAGTCGTCATTATAATATTGTTTCCAAACTCAAGTTGGCGTATTCCAAACCATCTTGAATTTGAGGAGGGATATTAGTATATCTCACTAATTTAGGATATCTTCCGAAATTATGATATTTGACAAATCCTGTAATTTATTATCATATCTCAGGATATCTTTCTAAATTAGTATATTTGACAAATCTCCTAATAAGATTATATTGATTAAGGATTTTATGTAATTAGCATCAAATTATATATTATCTTATCTTTTGCCTTTTATATGTGCCTCTTTCACCTATAAAAAGATGGTCATTGTACTATTTATATACACCTCTGAATATAAAGATATTCTTCATTCACTCAATTCGTTGTTTTATCAACGTAAATAGGTAAAGTGGTTTTAATTAAAATCATTTTTGTTGCAAAGTAATATTTTCTGCTATTTGATTATATTTATATTTGCAATTATAATTGGAATCACTTATGCACTTGCAGTAATTATAGTTATAAAAAATGTGTGAGAGACTTTTCTCTGACCTCTTGAAAATAAAAAAATAATATTTAAATATTTTATAACCCCAATTATTACTTGCAACTTTTAACTCAATAATAATATAAGTTGCAGTAATTTTATTACTACAACTTTAATTATACAATAATATAAATTACACTTGCAACATATCTGGTAAGTAAAAAAGAAAGGCCGAATTTATAAGAATGTCATCTTGTTATTTTAAGGTATTTTGTAATCCAATCTACATAGCCCTCTCGTCATTTTCCATAGCATAAACAGGAAATATATAATTTTACTTATCCATGCACCCCATTTTGGAGGTGGGATGCGAAAAAAGAATTTTTAGTCAGATCATCATACACTCACTTTGTTGACAGGGGCATCCGATCTACCTTGGCTAAGTACAGATGAAAGGTAAATGCCCGATGAAAGTTAAAACCCTTTTATGGCATATTGCAAAGAATGTGATTCTTACATAGCCAAAGCTGCAGTAAGAGACTGGTCAGTGCCTAATATATGCATTATGTTGCGCTATGGGGGAGTCTCATGTTGAACTGTAAGTTTGCAATTCGGATTTGGAAAGCTAGCGTGTCTGGCATAGGAATCCCTATCGGCCTTACGATAAACGATGATATGTGAGAGAGGGTCAGGGCAAGAATGAGACCAAGAGGGTTACATTTGACTTTGATAGCTCCATATGCTGGTAATTATGGATAGAAAGAAATGATAGAATCATTAATAATATCTTTTGTTCTCATTTAGTCTATATACGAAGGATTATTGATGATATTACTTTTTGGACATAACTCATTTTAGAAGAAGAATGACTTCAGCCTCCTGATGTCGGTCACAGGGGACTCGACATGAGGACAGATACTCCAAAGGAGGACGATCAGCTGGGCACCAAGTGATACATTAGGAGGAAGGACAACGACGGATGTTTGGAGACTTTTTCTATGGTCAATATTCCGGAAGGACTACTATGCATCCTTGGTTTTCTTTGGACCTAGTTGTTGTAGTGTAACATCCCAATGCCTACGAAAATAATAGATGATCTTTTGTTCTGTTATTATGATTTAATAAAATGTGGAGAGCAATATCTTGTCGTTATTGACTTAAAATCAAAACAAAATGAGCTCACCAAAGCAAAAGGGACACTTACACTTGTTGGCCAGACAAATAATGGAGTAGTAGTACTAGCCAGTTGCGCATCTGAGTCGCCTATTTGAACTCTGAAGAAGAAAGATAAGACATTTGATTAGATTTGACAGAGATTGCCCAACAATATACAATATAATATAATTCCAATGCTCCCCAACTGTAGAGCTTCGAAATGGTGGGACTCCAAGAAAAAGGGCCTAGGCCACGAGGGGCATCAGCTCCCACAACAATTTCACGTGAGAATCTCAAACAAACATAAGACTGGCATGCTTCTTCATTTTCATCTTCACAACTCTAAAGTCTATGGCGTGACCTGTGATGTGATGTAATGTAATGGGGGCCGTGTCTCCACAATCCTTGCGAGATACTATGGCTGGTGACATAGATGCTGTCCTCGAGCAGTTGCCCACCTTCCCATGTTGGGTTGTATAGAGTGAGGGGTATGGATGCGAATAGACTGGCCTAACGGCAAATCTTTATATATTTTATTTTAAATTTTGAATTAAAAATAAAAATTTATTCATTAGTACCGACTAAAAACTGTTTATTTTCATCTCTAATAATGGTTACGGACTTATTATCTTTGTATGCAATGTCCAATGTAGAGGACAAAATGAATGATGCAGGATGATTTACTTTTAAATGAATGAATTCAAATATGATTGATGATTTGAATGTGCATTGGATTCAAAACTTCAAGAGAATTTTCATCTCGATGTCGTATCGCAAAGAGGGAGTTTAAAAAAGAGCGCACTATTTTTCTTAATAAGCCTACTTTATAGTGTTATTTTAGAAGTCCGAACAGTTATAAAGTGGGCTCACTAGGGAAAAAAAGTGTGCTTCTTTAGAAACTCCCAACAAAGAGGACACCGATAAATACTACCGAGTTTCAAGCTTAAATCTATGGAATGAAATTGGAATACACCGATACCCGATAATTGATAACACAATACCAAAAAGAGGATCATCTTTTATTAGACAAAAACGTCTAGTGATCATCACTTTGCTTAGTAAGCACACCATCTCTTTTAAAAAGAGATTTTTTTTTTTAGTGGGCATCACATTCTTCCAATATTGTCCTTCTCAAATACTTTTTTATTTTTCCATCCTCCCCTCTCAAACGCTAATCCTTTTTGTGGAGAGTTTTAATGTAAATTTTCTAATCCTAATTTCTCTTTCATTTAATTCATATAATTTTTCTCAAGATTTTTATTTAACGGAGAGAAATTGGACACTAGTTTAGGATTAGGTTAGAGTTGAATTTGTTTCGTATAATATTATTTAAATTAATTTACATAAAAAAATATTTTAACGAATGGATTTAAGATTGAGTAGAGTTTGGAGTTTATAGTTTAGAAGCACAAAATTTAGAAATTTTTGGGTTTATGTGTGCGCTTGGAGAGAGAGAGAAAGTGATTGTGTTAGGGAAGAAGAGAATAGGCTGAATAGTAACTTTGTCAAAAAAAAATCAAATTTGTAATTCTTTACAATTTAGGGTGTGGTGCTCATCAAATCAAGTTCGGTGACCATTTATAATTTTCCAGGATTTATATAAATTGCTCTTGATAAAAAATTACTAAACTATCCTTCCAAATAAAAGGCTTCTAAAATAAATAGAACTTCGGGGAAAGGGAAAATTTTGTTTTCGGTTGCTTGTTTTATTTCTTATTTTGGTCCAAGCCCTTTAACCAAATTATACTTCTTCTATAAACTCTTCATATCTTCATTTTTAATTTGGTCCAAACCTCTTTTTTTAAAGAAGATTTATTACTAGTGTTTTTACATATCTGTTCCTTAAATCTTTAAAAATTAGAATTTAATCTCCCAAATATGCATATTTATAATTTTGCCTCCCAAATCCTTTAAGTTACCACAATTTAGTCCCTCAGGCATATTTTTTGTCCGAATTTTCCATTATACCACTGAGTTATTTCACTTTAGTTCTTCCATTTTCTCTTATTCTCTCTTCCTCTTCTTATTGGGTTCCCCTCTCAATTCTTCTCCTCTCTCTCTTCCCTCCCAGTTAATCTCTAAAGTGAAGCAACTCAGGAAAACACAATAAGAAGAGGAAGAGAGGAGGAAGAGAGAAGGAATGACTAAAGGGAAGTAACTTAGGGGTATAACGGAAAATTCGGACCAATGATATGACTAAGGACTAAATTGTGCTAACTTAAAAGATTTAGGAGACTAAATTATAAATATGAAGATTTGGGGGACTAAGTTGTAATTTGTAAATAAATATGTAAAAACCCCTTGTTATTAATATATATCTTATTTGGCTGGCTTTTTAAAATTGGGAAACAGAAATGAAAATGCATTTATATTTCCTGTTGCAGTGTTTGTTTTGGTGCAATTTTGCAACAAAAATTACAAAATGTAGCACTTGGCCGAAAGCAACAAGTGATGCGGCCAGATTGACCGCTGTAAATATTGTATTTTGCTGTTATTTTGTAGCAAATACTGCATTTTACAGTTTTTACTACAAAACTGCAACAAAACAAACACCGCGATAAGAAATGGAACTGCATGCCTTTTACTATTTCCCATCGACCCAACCAAATAATACCTAAAAAATAAAAATAAAAAGAATGATCATTAACAACCTTATTAAGCATATTTCTGAAATTTTAAATCATGAAAGTTTCATTTCAACTCGAGAAGAATAAGAGTAATTAATATTTTTTAAACTACTCCAGTAAGGAATTATTGAATATTCATTTTCTTTATTCTATATCTGTTTATTCAAATAAAGTAATTGTAGATTACAAAAAGGGGTATTCACATATATGTCCCTTACATCTTTAAAAATTATAATTTAGTCCCTCAGATCTTCATATTTAAGATTCAGTCCCACAAATCCTTTAAGTTACTACAATTTAGTTCCTCAGTTTGTATTTGGTCCCGATTTTTCTGTTTTACTCCTAATTTCCTTCACTTAATTCTCCTTCCCTTTTTTCCCTCTCTTCTTAGTTCTTATTGGGTTTTCCCAACTTTTTCTCTTCTCTCTCTATTCATTTATTATGTTCTCTCTCTACATTGAGACCAAATATATTATTCTCCACTCAATATATTAAACCTATAAATAAATTTATCCAATATAGAGAGGGAGAACCCAATAAATAAATTTATATTGAGACTTAAATGTTTAATATATTTAATGGAGAATAATACATTTGATTTTAATATACAGAGAATCCAATAAACGAATAGAGAAAGAAAAGAAGAACAAGAGAGGAATCCAATAAGAACTAAGATGAGAGAGAGAAAATAAAAGAAGGAATTAAGTGAAGGAAATCATGGGTGAAACGGGAAAATCGGACCAAAATATAAACTTGGGGACTAAATTGTAGTAAGTTAAAAGATTTGGTGACTAAATCCTAAATATGAAGATGTGGAGGACTAAATTATAATTTATAAAGATGTAAGGGACAGATCTGTAAATACCACTTAAAAAAAAAAAGAAGTCTTTCTTGCAATCTTAAATACTTGTACTAATTCTAATGAAAAATTTAATTTCAACCATCATATCACTACTGACTTAAAAACTTTCTAACAACTAATGATGAAACACTAGACTTCACATAGGTTGGCAAGCTCCAATTAGTCTTTTAGTATGCCCTACTGATTTGGCCTTTAATAATTTTGACTGACGTCACAGATTCCAGGAAATTCTATTTGAGCACACCACTTTGTGCAAGAACAGAATGTTCAGAAAAAAAAAGGCTCACTGAAGTGGTGTACTCAAATAGATTTTCCCCTAGATTCCTAGAAAATGTATCATGAAAAGAAGTAAAGATTTTGGTCAAACATTTTTTTAAAAAATAAAATATGCTCTCACTCTCTCCCCCCCCCCCCCCCCCCCCCCCCCCCCCCCCCCCCCCCCCCGCCCCCTCCTCTAACAACTAATAACAAATAAAAAATTAGACTAAATCCATTGCTTTGATATGGTTTTTCCATAAAGTTGGGGATTTCATTTGGGACCAAAATTATAGCAACAGCAGTGACTGTACATATGCCAAATCCCTTGAACCAAAAAAGAAATTTGGTAGATTTGAAAATTACTAACATTTAACAGTAAATTCATATCCCAAATGCAATCCCAAAGCTCAGAACTAAATATATAACGAGAAAAATTATTCCCGCACTAATCAAAATCCAAATCCAAATTCAAAATACGTGTTCGAGTCTGAATCCAAAATCCGAATTCGAGTACAAATCCAAATTTAAAAAAAAAAAATCAAAAATTCTGGCTAGGCCAGCCTTGCGCCCGGGGCTGGCTAGGCCGATCTCGGGCGCCTGCTCGTCCCGCTCAGTCGCCCCGTTTCACGCAGTAAATTTCTCTCTCTCATCGCGCAATATATTTTGGCCCTGTCTTGAGATATTTTGCAAATTCTAATTAGACCCAAATTTTAATCAAAATCAAATTAATTTTTTGGTGCAGGATTCTAATTTAATTTTGTTTGAGTTTGATAATTATACAAATTCTAATTAAATTTTAATTTGAGTTTAATTGATTTTGGGTGCATAAATAGGACCCGATATAATAAATCTGGAGCAAATCAAATCCAGAGAAAATTCAAATATCTTATCAAGATTACGAAGAGATCTCGATCCTATCTACAAGGAAACCTCTTTAATAACTTGGGGGGCATATAAATACCCCTTAAGAGAACTAAAAATAACCTTTTGGTAATTCAAGTTACGTGCCGTGCAGCCTTGGGACCAGCAGAGAAAAACCTTTGACCAGATCTTTCTACCGCGCAAGAGTTTGAGCTTTCTTCAAGATCAGAAGAAAAGACGAACGAGCTCAAGAAATCTCCATCGCCTCCAACTATCGACGTCGGATCGTCAACATAGTTGCCTCGATCCCATGATTTTCTGATTAAAAAGAGAGCGGTGATATATAAGTCCTCTCTGTCTTTTATTTCTTTTCATTGTAATAAAAAAAGAAAAATTTTGATAATCTGTAATTTTTCTCTATCAATAGCAATAGAAAAATCCTCGATTTTTTCATAAAACATTAAATCGCTCTTTAGTGGCTAGAATATATGACAATATTATCTTGTTATTTAACGAACAATAATCCAAATTAGCATCCATCTTTATCATTTTCCATAGCATAAATAGTTATGCATTTCTTAATAGAGATTTGGTTTGGTCGAAGATGAGTAATTTGGATCTTCTGTATAATGTAAAATGCATAGGACTATTCTATGTGCAATTTCAATAGTCAACTAAGTTGGTGGATGGCTAATATTTTTCTCAAATTAAAAATGTATATATCACGTGACTTGCACTAATACATTGTTTGTACTGAAAACGCCCAAACTACTTACCAATACAAAAAAACAGTTGAAATTACAGTCATTTATATCTTACATTATGGAGACCATCTAAAGCAAGATAGTAGGTTATGAATTGAAAATTGCTATGATGATCATACCAAAAAAAAAAAAAAAAAAAAAAAAAAAGACTCCAAATAAACTCAAAAAGTATAGTGTAACCATTCTATCATGGATACTCTGCCCATAATTTTTAATACAAATTTCTTTATACATCTTTAAAAACTCCATATTGAATGCACTTTATATAGTGGAAACAAAGAAAAATTGAGAATTCTTTTTTTGAATAATAATTTTTTGGGAATAATATTTTTTTTCTTGCTAGTCAAACTCACATGTACATATTTTTTGTAATATTATACAAATTGATAGTTGAACTCAAAATCCACTATATATTAGCAACAAGAAGTGATGATAGACGCTTATCGGATTCTTGAATAATAACTATGCCAAATAAACGAACTTGAAGATTTTTGGGTTGTATATTGTGAGGGAAAAAAAAATTATGGGCTTTTTGACTTGATGCTAATTAGGAAATTATTAGTTTTCTAGGATTTAATTTTGGAGTACCTTCCAAAATAAAGTGGGTTAAGCAAGGAAAAAAATAGAAATACCTTCCAAAATGAAAGTTTAAAAGAAAAGTTATTTAATAGAGTTCTAGTGTTTGTGTGCCCACCATTAGAAGTAAGAAGTGAAATAGAAAAAATATTATTTTATTATCAAATAAAATAATAATAATATTGATATATTTGTTATTTAGAATGGAATCGAAATGTAATGATGAAAAAAATAATAAAAATAATATTTTATCTAGTTCATTGATTTTCAAGAGTACTTCCGACCAAAAATGAGAAAAAGAGAAAAGAGAAAGTAGGGATGTCACATAGGATCCATGCATTCATGGTGTGTTTGTTTGCATGTAAGTAGAATAGAAATAGTGGAAGTAAATCTATTTTTACTACTTCAAGTGCTTGTTTGGTAAAAAAAGAAAGTTACTTCTTATATACTGAGATGACATTTATGTGACAGCTTACTTTGAAAATTTTCTTTCTCTCATTTTGGCTTGAAAGAGTTATAGGAAGTAGAGAATCAAGGCACACAAAATATTTTTTTATGTGCATATCATTATTACCATTCAAATATTATATTTTTATACATAGAAAATAAATAAAATAATACTTCTATTATTTTATTTTAACTAATTAATTAATAATCTCATCTCACTTTCTAATATACTTTTCCCTCACAAAAGTTCGCAAACAAACACAATAAATAATCTATTCTTCTACTTCTATCTTATAAGTTACTTTTTAATTTTTTTCCCTACTTTTACTAATTCTATTACTAATTCTAGTAACCAAACACACTCCTAGTAAGCATGACTTCTAATTCTTTTATTGGTTAAATAAATAAATGACGTAGTGGAAATAGTTTTACTTCCACTACTTCTATGCAAACAAACACACCCTCACACTCTTAGGGTGTGTTTGTTTGCATAGAAGTAGAAGGAAAACGGTAGAAGTAAGTCTACTTCCACTACTTCATTTATTTGTTTAGCCAAGAAGAGAATTGAAAATTATTTCCATTAGGATGATATAGATTTTACGTGGCACTTTTACTTCTCTTTTTCTCTTCCCCCATTTTTTATTGGAAGTACTCTTGAAACTCTAGGAATAAGATAATATATTATTTTTTATTAGTTTCTCATTATTACTTTTCAATTCCACTAAAGTAACAAATAGATTAATATTATTATTTATTTTATTTGATAATAAAATAATAATTTTCCTATTAAACTTTTTACTTTTAAGATTAAGCAAATAAACACTTAAAATCTATTGAATAACTTTCTTTCTAAACTTCCATTTTAAAAACTTTTTTTTTTCTTCCTTAGTTCACCTGCTTACAAGAACCAAACACCCATTTAAAGGGGAGTTTCCAAAGGAGCACACTATTTTTCTTAGTGAGCCCACTTTATAACTATCCGGGTTTTGAGCCCGGACAAAAAAAACACTAAAAAGTGGGCTCACCGGGCAAATTGGTGTGCTGCTTAGGAAAGTCCACTTTAAAGTAGGCGGAAACATACAGGAACTGTTTTGTATGACCCAATCACCATCCAGAGGTGGGCCCCCAGTCAGAGTTTCGAACTGGGTGTTTTCTTAAATTTTGAGGAAACAATTCAAATTTAGAAATGTTTTCCTAATAATAATAATAAAAAAAAAAGTTCTATTTGCTCAACGTTGGGTGCCGTTAAGTGAATGACAGATGGGTACGTCTGCAAAAGGACAATGCTCAGTGTATTTAATTTTGATAGGGCATTCTCGTAATACTTGATGCAATCTAGGGGTAGAGAATAATACAACACTAGCTTCTAATATTCTCCTTTAAAAAAATAATAATTTCATGAGAAACCGTGCGAAGTCAAAAGAAAGGGGGCATGAAAAGAAGCTAATAAAGTCGCAGGAGCTGACCAGATTTCAAAAAAAGAATTATTTTGAAATTCAACTATTTTCTCAGAAATGGTACTACACTTCAGAGATAACTCTAAAAATACTGGAAATATTAAAATTTTACAAGGGTCTAAAATTAAATTTACTAGGAATGTCCCGCACACTGAAAGTCTGTACCACACATACTTATGTGTGAAGTTGTTTATATACGAGTATAGTTCCAAATCAGATAGGGTAAAGAAAATCTATGAGTTTAAATAAAAAATTGGGGTTTTAACCTAAAGGCTTAACTTTTTGGGTCAAACTGCTTCTCAGTTTTGTGTTTAGACCCATCATTTTTCCGATTGGACCCGACGTTCTCCCCAACAAGTCAATGGTCCAGGCAATGTTGAAAATAACACGTTATGAAACCCGTTATATTGCGTTACATAACCTAACGGAACCCCAACGCTACGTAACAACTGGAAATAACTCAATGCACCGTAACATTACTTTTTTTTTAATGTTATTTTACATTATATTATGTAACATGACGTTAAATTACGTTATGTTACGTTATTTACAATTATCTTTTTAGTAATTTCTATATTATTGGTGATTATTATTTGATTATTAGCGAATTGTTGTAATATTATTACTTGATTAGTTATTCGCTTGTTTGATTGCCTGTGGAATTGCTAACTTGTTAATTTGCGATAATTTCCTTATTCGCTTGTAATTCCTCTTCGATTACTGACATATCTTACTTGTTGATTGTATTAAATTTTTAATTGAATTGAAATCAACAATTACAAATAAAATCAACAATTACAAATAAGATAAATTGAACATTACAAAATATAAATTATAATAAATAATGACTGGAATTGAAATGAAAAATTGAAATTTTTTCTTACTTAAATATTGATTAGAATAACAGTTGCAGACTTAATATAATTTATGAAGATAAATGTGAACACTATTGTAAAATTTAATATAAAATAAGAATAGATTATGATTATAAAATGGTTTTATATTCTTTTTTTAGATATTTTAAATTTATATTTGAATTTATAGGAATTATTTTATATAGTTTATATTTATTTTTATTAAATAAGTAGAAAATTGCATAACCTACATTATGCATTACGTTTTATGCGACATAACTTAACAGAGGCAAAACGTTACGTTACCGTTATCGCTATTTTAAACATTGGGTCCAGGTTATGGTTTAAGGAAGAGTGAAGCCGATGTTTCAAGTCCGGATTTGTCAAGTTAACTTTGGGTTTATTTTGGTTTACTTTGGCTTAAGGGGAGTGAAGCCGATGTTATGGATGAACTTTGATTTTGGTTTCCCACGTGCACGTGGATGGTTGCCAAAATTAAGTTGGTATACTCACTCACAATGAAGGGGGAGATTGTTAAGTTGTTCATATGTGAGTATAGTCCCACATCGAATAAAATAAAGAAAGTCTATGGGTTTAAATACAAAGTTGGGGCCTTGACCTAAAGACTGAAGTTTTTGGGTCAAACTGGTTCTCAGCTTTGTATTTAGGCCCATCATACTCAATAGGATGGTAATGAACGTATTCACGGATCAACTTTTCACCCGCTATATACAAAATTTTAAATTAAAAATAAAAATTTTATTTTTCTAATTCAAAATTTTGTATATGGAGAGTCAAAAATTGGTCCGTGAACACGTCCATTAACATCCTTACACATACCACATCATAATGGGATTGTAGAAAGGATGAATTGTAGAGAGAATTACTACTATGTTATCTTTAGTTAAATTGCCTAAATCATTTTTGGAGGGTGGAGGAGTAAAACGGATGACATGTTATTTGATTAATTTATCTCCATCTATCCCTGTAAATGGTGATGTTCTTGAAATGGTTTGGAGTGGGCATGATATCTCCTATTCTCATTTGCCGGTATTTGGATACAAAGCATTTGTTTATGCGCCTAAAGAGCAAAAATCTAGGTTTGATGACAAGGCAATATTGTGCATCTTCTTAGGATATGGAAGTGATGAATTTGGGTATGATTGTGGTATCCTAAAATTAGGAAATTTATCAGAAGTAGAGATAAAATTTATGTGAAGATCAAAACTAAGTGACTTTGAAAAATTTGTAAAGCCACAAAATACTGACATCTTTATAGATCTTATTACTACATATTTATCTATGCCAAATCCTGATGATTAAGATATGCACGAAGAAGATGATGAAATGCATGAGAAAAATAAAGAAATGGAGCTCCAGATTCCAAATTAGGGGGAGCAACCACACATTAATAAACCATAAGAGTCTCAGTTGAGACAGTCGGAAAGAATTCGACAATTTTCAACCACATATCTTACTAACGAGTACTCTATGATTAGTGATGTAGGTGAACCGAATTTTTTTCAAGAAGCCCACGTCCACGAGCACAAAGACAAGTAGAAAAAGCTGTGCAAGAGGAGATCGATTCCTTTGCATAAGAACAAAACATATGATATGGTAGGATTGCGAAGAGGTTGCAAAATTTTGAGGGACAAATGGGTTTTCAAGTTAAAGAATAATGGAGAGAAAAAAAAAATCAAATACAAAGCTCGCCTAGTGGTGAAATGTTTTGAACATAAACAAAGTATTTATTATGCAGAAATGTTTTTATGATATTGTTAAAATGACTTCTATTCGGATAATTCTAGGCTTGCTACATATCTTAATATAAACAATTAGATGTAAAAATTGCATTTCTCCATAGTAATTTGGAAGAAGAAATTTACAAGAAGCAACTTGAAGGCTTCAAGATAATAGGGGAGGAATACGTAGTTTGCAAGTTAATGAAAAGTCTATATGGATTAAGCATGCATCTTGATAATAGTATAAGAAATTTGATCCCTTTATGCTTGACTATGGATGTCAGCGGACATCTGGAGATCACTGTTTTTATATTAAATATTTTCATGGTAATGGTTTTAATTGTTCTCTCGTTGATGATATACTTGTCATTGAAAAAATCCTTTAAAATTGAAAAGTTAAAAAAAGAGTTGAGCATTGATATGGAAGATTTAGGTCCAGCACAACATATCTTGAGAATGAAATTTTCTCGCAACAGAAGAAGAAGAAGAAGAACATTAGGCAATCACAAGAGTAATCCATCGAGTGGATATTATATAAGTTCAATATGAAGAACTCTAAACCGGTAAGCACTCTCCACTGAGAAGGAGAAGGAGTTTATGAAAAACATCTCATATGCCTCAGCCAAAGGAAGCTTAATATATTGTATGGTATGTACAAGACCTGATTTAGCACATGCATTTAGTATGATAAGTAGATTTCTTGCCAACCCTAGTAAAGAGTGTTGGAATGCAGGAAATGAATTCTAAGGTATCGCAAAGGAACCTCCAAGTTCTATTTATGTTTTGGTGGTGGTAAACTTATATTGGAAGGATACACAGATTCTGATATGCCTTGAGATATTGACACTCAAAAATCTACTTCGGAATTTCTATTCACTTTTGCATGTGTTGGTTGTATCATAGTAGTCCAAATTGCAAAAATGTATTGCTCTATCCACTACTAAACCTGAATATATAACTACTATCGAAGCAAGCAAGTAACTTTTGTGGATAAAAGATTTTCTGAGGGAATTGTTATTGAATAAAGGAATACATATTCTTCACTGTGATAGCCACAGTGCCATCAACTTGAGTAAAAATGCCACATATTATTCATGACAAAATATATTGACGTTTGATTCCATTGGATTCGAGAAATTTAGAAAACACGTAGGATGCAATTGTCAACATCAGCAGAAATTGAAATCCATCTGATATGATGGTGAAACATCTATCAAAAAAGATGTATGAGCTCTGCAGGAGATTAGCTGTAATGGTCTTAGTAAATAAATCCATAATTATTCTAATTTCTCAAAAATTTTTGACAGCATCTCTTATGTATTTCCTGATTTGCCTGTATATTAATTATAATTTCAGCCATAATCGGCTTACTTAAAATATCCACGAGATCCAATATATTAGATAATCATCATTCAAATATAAAATTCGAGAATAATACTCATCATCATCCATCACAAGATAAAGCAATAAACAAATTTCTAGGTTAAGTTTAACTTAACATTCTATTCTAGTTTAAGCTTCTATTGTAGATACATCAAAAAAAAAAAAAAAAGTGCGCTGTGGATGCACCTGCGGGTGGAAACCCACGGGTTGCTCCCGTGGGTGCCACCCCGTTTTTGTACTTCGATCAGGTTTTTGACCCGGATTTTTTGGAGAGAATCTAGAAAATAATTAAGCGAGATTCCTTCCAGAGTTTGCAGAAAAGAGAGCTGATCCTCTTTTTCTTGGTCGGGCCGTCAACGGAGTGTATTAGCGAGGCTCTATTCCTACCAAACCCATAATTAAAAACGGAAAATACATCAATTTTTCCTATTCTTGTAATCTCAAAAATTTTGTAATTCAAATCTTTTGTTGCTGTAAATCAAAAGTTTGCAATGGAAGAAAAATTCACTTTTTTGAGCGAACATCTATCTAAGTTATGTTGCAACTAATTACATACATACAACTCTTTATTACATATATATTCAGGGTTCACTTATAAATCATAAAATATAATTGGTATTCACCGTTATCTATAAGCGCAACATCCTTGTAGTGACTAGAGTGAGCTCTTTCATTTATTAGTACCTTAAAATGGTAAATAAGATTAAGCTCAACAGTCCAATAAGTAAAGCGAAAACCAAAACAAACGGAATGCTATATACAACTATTTGTAAAAAAAAAAAAAAAAAATTGAGATGTATTAATATTAAGTAAATATGAGTCTGAAACGAATTTTAAATATCAAGAGCACGATATCATAACTGAATGAAATTATAGGAGAATGATTATCGTGCCAAGTTCAGAAAAAATTACTTTGATATTTGTTTTCACCTTAAAAATTCAAGTCTCATAACACAAAATTCTTCCCTAAGAACTATACTCAAATGATCTACAGGGATCAATCTCATTTCCATACACATTCTGGGATGTACAATATATGTAAACTTTGCATCATCATAACTTTTATTCACATGCATTATATGTTGCCATCAACAATATCATATATGTGGTTTTTCGTATATGTATAGTATCATTTGCCATAATGGCATCAATATATATATCATGATTAATAATTACATAGCATCATATATTCTTCATAAGCTGCGCCAATTTATTTTATTTTTCATATTCCTTAGTCTATCATAAGCAGTATCTGCATACATTGAGTCTTTATATATGTCAACTTAAATTTGTTATTTAACTAATCATGTTATGTATTTTACATGATACATCACACACATGCATGAATATGTTCCAACTCTTCTCCCGTTCTTCTGCACCTGCATATTGGATCGCATATACAATTACGGGTGCAACCAATCACATAATCATATTTAAAATCAATAAGCTGCACCCGACACTCTGATCGTAGGCACTAATCCCTCTCACTCCCCCACCTTCTGCAATTGACATATTTGGCAAGTGGTTATTACTGTCGTAACCTTCCTCCAAAAAATATACATTTACATACATTAGTTCCCCTGCTTCCCCCATCCATCTCTTCCTCCATGTTATATGTATAGAGTGCATGAATGCAACATTCATCAAGTATACGAAATTCACAATAATCCATCACCTTTATAATTCAATTCAACTTAACATCCTTAAATCCAACTTGCTTTAGTTAGCATACAATTTGCTTTACTCCAACCAAATTTTAGCATAAGGATTTAGGCATATGTGTATATATCAATATCATGCCTTAAGCTCCATGGTCTCCCATAGTTTGGTCAATGAATTTGCTCATTTATTTATAATGATATGGTTAATTTATTATTTTGTGTGCACAAGTGTACTTGTAAGAACTCATACTACATAATCTTATATGAACTAAAACCTAATAATTTTGATGGAACCGAGCTTAAACAGACTAGAAAAGTATATATCTTCATGGATAAATTTAATAAGATCAATCATATCATTGAAAGTCATTCTCTACAGCTAAATATGTTTTATTTAGAATTTTTCCTAATTTTCATGAGCTCCAATATTCACAACTATAATTACTTAATCAAGAACTTGAAGTGCAACTTTGCTAATTATTCAATGTTTCAAAAGAGACGAGAGCAAAAAATTTTCCGACAAACTTTTAGGGCATCAAGAGGCAACAATCTATTTTCATTAGGGGTGGGATATCAATATGATATTTTAGGAATTCAAGAGAAAAAAAGTTTCAAAATTTTTAATCACATTTCTAAAGGAAATAAGAACAAAGAAACTTTACCCATAAATTTTTATGACATCAAGAAGTAACAAGCAATTTGATTAGATGGGGCAGATATCAATATAATGTTTTATGGAATTAAAGAGAAATAGAGTATCAAAATACTTTACTTACATGCAATGTTTCTGTATACAATCTCGATTCTCCCTCTTTTTTTTAAATTTCATCTCTATCTATATCCATCAGAATCTCAAACCAACATCATAAGGCAGTGAGGCGGGTGGTAAACAATAAGTGTTTGGGCTTGATGTATTCAGATTCGTATCAACAAGAGGTCCAGCAAGTGCTGCAGTTGATGCCGCAAGATAAAGATTCATTGTCCTCTAGCTCTTATGGGCCTCGAAGAGAATGAAGATATGGTTGTTGACAAAAAAAAAAAAAAAAAAAAAAAAATTATATATGAACACCAATTAAAATGAAAGTTACATCCCACTTTTATTAAAATAATGAGTGATTTAAATCCTCATTCAATTGAGAATTACGCCACTTTCTCTAAATTAATGAGAGATTTGAATTCTCATTCAAATTAACAATTAAAATGGGAGTTACAACCCATTATCTCTAAATGAATGAGGATTTAAATCCTCATTAAAAGGGGGATTTTAATATGGTCAACTAAACCCATATTAAATTCTTAAACTCCTATAAAAAACCAAGAAGGCTAAAGAAGAGGGAAATCTCTAGGAGATGATACACCTCTAGTATAAAAAGAATGGAGATTTTTATTTTATAAAGAGTTTTACTCTTTCTTAATCCAGATATTTCTTTATCTTACAAAGTTTTAACTCTTTCCTAATTTAGAGATTTCTATCTCTTAAAGAGTGTTACTCTTTTTTAATCTAGAGAATTCTATCTCATAAAGAGTTTTACTCTTTTGTTTCCAAAGCCAAATAAGGCTACTTCAAGGCTAAGAGAAGATTTCAACTCTAAAGTTCAGTGTTCAAATCATCAATAGGAAAATGATAATCTCCTTTCGCTACTTTGAAGAATCTTAGCTTAAAAGAGAGGGTTAAGGCTAAAACATGGCTCACAAAAAGGAGATCCGCATTCCAAACACGGATCATAGCAAGGAGACCCGTATTTTAAGAGTAAATCATTAAGTGATTTGCATTTTGAATCCAAAACGCGGATCATAGGAAGGAGACCTGCGTTTTCAGCGTAGAAGATAGAGCACAAAAAATTAGCTTGGACTCAAGGAAAATATGATCATCAACCATGGAGTCATATGCGTTTCTAGCCAAATAGAAAAAGAAAACACGAATTTGATGGGTCGCGTTTCAATTCTATAACATTAAAAAATGAGTTGTCCCTAAAAAGAAGCAAATACGGATCGATGAAAGTCTTATAAGCTATGAAATGATCCAAACGTGGATTGTCAACTAAACATTTCAAGTCTAAAATGACTAATACGTGGATCATCAACTAAAAAAAGATCAGCATTTCAAGCCTATAATTGCTAACACGTGGATCATTAACTAAAGAGATATTTGCATTTTAAGCCAAAAATGGCTAACATGCGGATCATCGACCAAAAACAGATCCACATTTTGAGCTAAGAAATAGCTAAAACACGATCCTCATAGGTTCGCGTTGTGCTTCCACAATATCAAGAGATGAAGGATCACTCCAAAAATAAACAAACGTGAGTTAGTGAAGTATTGAAAATAGCTAAGAAGCAAAAATATGGATCCTCATCTAGAGAGATCCGCGTTTCAAGCTAAATAAAATGAAGACTAAGTAAAAATTAAACGTAAACCCCTCTAGGTCACGATTTGCTCTCAAAAATCATAAAAAGTTAAGATTATTCCTTTTTATCCCCCAATACCGGTCTAATCAAATAAAACATGCTGTTGAGAGGTAAAATGCAGGTCATCAAGTACAGAGAGACCGCATTCTAAATCCATATTTGAAGCTAAGTATGACGAAAATGAGGACTCCATTGGGTTGCGTTTTCATTTCAAAAATTCAAAGGATAAAAACTATCTATATTTGTATCCAAATTCAGGTCTAATCAAGCAAAACGCATTGCTGAGAGCTAAAATACGGATCATCAATCATATAGAGATCCGCTTCTAATCTAAATAAAACTACAGAGAGATCCGCTTCTAAGCTAAATAGAACTATCTTATGGACTCTGTCAAATGTCCATATTTTAAGCTAAGTGTAGGTAAAACGTGAATTCGTTGGGTTGCATTTTAACTCCAAAGCCTTAAAGGTTAAAATGTATCCTCATTTATATCCAAATGTGGGTCAAATCAAACAAGATATATTGTTAGAAGATAAAATACGGATCATCAATCATAGAGAGATCCATATTCGGAGTCCATATTATGAGCTAAATGTAGCTAAAACGTGAACCCTGCTGGCTTGCATTTTCACTTTAGAACTTCTAAAGAAAAAAAACTATTCTTATTTGTACTCAAACGCCGGTCTAAGTATGACACATAAGCTGCAAAAAGTCAAAGCGTGGATCTAAGGCTGAGATCCGCATTTCAGTTACAAATACAGAGAACTAAAAATACAGTTACGAATCCAATGGATTAAAGACAGAAAATTAACCCTCAATTGAAGTGGCTATTAATTGGACAGTTACGAAAACCTCTAAATCTCTACAAATAGCCAAGATTTGGACTGAAAAAGGGTTTGGATTATCTCCACTTAGAATACTTATGCTAAAGAACTAGAGTTTTTCTCATTCAAGAGTTTTGCGAATGTCACCAACTGAAGAGTTCGGCGCGGATCTTTAACGGAGAGCAGGCTAGAATATCCCTATGCTGTACTTTACTATTGGGATATGGTGCTCACTCAGTAAAATGTGGTCCGCATTTAGAATTTCCCTATCCTTTCATTTCCACCCCTTGCATCGTCCTTCTCTTTTTTGAACACTGTCACTAATACAAGCAGCAACAGCCGCAGCAAGCTTGACCCCCCTCCCTCTCCCTCTCCCTCTCCCTTTTGCTTCTCTCTCTGTTTCCTTCTTTGATCACCCACATGGGTTCTCACCTTACCCTTCTCTCTTTCCTCTCTCTACTCCTCAACTTCAACCTTTCCCTCTGCAACCCAGAGCTGAGGGCTCTAATGGAGCTCAAGTCATCTCTGGACCCAAAGGGTAAGCTCCTTTCCTCATGGACGATCGAAGGAGACCCATGTAGTGGGAGCTTTGAAGGGGTTGCATGCAATGAGCATGGCAAGGTTGCCAACATCTCGTTGCAGGGGAAAGGCCTCTCTGGCTCTCTCTCCCCTGCTCTCTCTGAGCTCAAGTGCTTGTCTGGGCTTTATCTCCATTACAACGAGCTCAAAGGGGAGGTGCCTAAAGAAGTTGCTAACTTGACTGAGCTGGTGGATTTGTATCTCAATGTCAATAACCTTGCTGGGATCATCCCTGCTGAGATTGGGAACATGGCCAGCCTCCAAGGTGAGATTTTGTGGTTCACTTTGGTTGTTTTGGGTGGTTTCAGTGGGTTGATGTGGTAAAGATTTGGTCTTGGTGGGTTCATTTTCAGTTTGGATTAGTAATTTAATGGGGTTCCAAATTTGAGTTATTTGGAGTAAGAAAGTTTGGTTCTTGGTGCAATAATTTCACTTTTATTCCCCTTTTGTTGCATATTGGAAGATCATGACATCGTGTTTCCCCTTTTCTCCTTCAACTTCACTATTTTTACTCATAAAAATTCAATCTTGCTCCTCATTTCCTTTAACTTCACCATTTTTACTCGTAAAGATTCAATCTTGCACCTCATTTCCTTTAACTTCACCATTTTTACTCATAAAGATTCAATCTTGCACCACATTTCCTTTAACTTCACCATTTTTACTCATAAAGGTTCAGTATTGCACCTCATTTCTTGTTCCATTTTCTTTGTAGTTCTGCAGCTTTGCTATAACCAGCTAACAGGAAGCATACCAACCCAGCTAGGCCTCCTGAAAAATCTGAGTGTATTAGCCTTGCAATCCAATCACCTCACTGGTGCAATTCCTGCAAGCTTAGGGGATTTGAGTCAGCTAACAAGGCTAGATTTGAGCTTCAACAAGCTCTTTGGTTCAATCCCAATGAAGCTAGCTCAGCTCCCTCACCTTCTTATCTTCGACATCCGAAACAACACTCTCTCAGGCAATGTACCTTCAGGTAACTCACTCACAATCTCATGCCTTTACGATTTTGTTTCGTCGCATCAATTTGTTATTTGAAAACTGAAACACCGCAATTTTTATTCTGCATGTATAGAGCTAATGAGACTAAATGGAGGATTCCAGTTTGAGAACAACACTGGTTTATGCGGAGTTGGATTCTCGACGCTTCGACTATGCACTTCGGCTGATTTTACAGGCCCAAACCGGCCTGAACCTGTCAGGCGCGATCCCAACGCTCTCAACCCATTACAGATTCCCCAGTCGGCTCATCTCAATGCCCACCGCAATACTAGTCACTGTTCCAACAATTCAAAATCATCTGCGGCAATGGTAACTATGGGAACCGTCGCAGTCTTAGTTGCAGGGATGATTTTGGGACTATTAACTTTTGCTTGGTACCGTCGCCGGAAACAGAAGATAGGCAGCTCACAGGAGGTCTCCGACGGCCGGCTCAGCACTGATCAGCCCAAGGAAATGCCCCAAAAGAGTGCCTGCCCACTCATAAGCCTCGAGTACTCCAATGGTTGGGATCCTTTGGCTGATGGGCGAAGCAGCATTGGGTTCTCTCACGAGGTTTCGCAGAGCTTCAGGTTCAATTTGGAGGAGGTGGAGTGTGCGACTCAGTACTTCTCGGAGGTTAATTTGCTCGGGAAGAGCAATTTCGCTTCGACCTACAAAGGGATATTGAGAGATGGGACTGTTGTTGCAGTGAAGAGCATTAACAAGTCGAGCTGCAAGTCTGAGGAGGCCGACTTCTTGAAGGGGCTGAAGTTACTGACTGTGATCAGACATGAGAATCTCGTGGGATTGAAGGGGTTCTGTTGCTCGAGGGGAAGAGGGGAGTGCTTCCTCGTCTATGATTTTGTTGCCAACGGGAGCTTGTTGCGGTACTTAGATGTGAAGGCTAATGAGAAGGGCAAGGTTCTTGAATGGCCTGTGAGGGTTTCTATTGTTAAAGGAATAGCTAAAGGTAATTGATCTCCGACCTTCTCTGATCGTTCAATTTGTGTGTTATTTCATGTTTAAATTAGAAAATCATATATCAGTTTGTGTTCTTGCATGAAATGAATTCAATACTAGATTATGCCGCAAGATTTCTTGATTAGAACGAGTTTGCGATCAGGTCAAGGCACATTTATATATCAAAGATAATTTTGAAATATAAAAGTGCCAGAAGTGCACACGTGAGTACAGTCTCACATCAGATAGAACGAGAGATAGAACGAGAGAAGTTGATGAGTTTAAATAGAAAGTTGAGACTACTATCTATAGATGTTTAGTAGCCATGGTGCATAGGTGATAGCTGGTTTGGACCAAAGTCAAGATCGCTCGTGGATATTTGGTTCCAAAGGGGCCGGCGTTTCTCCCTAACATAGATGTGATAAATTATTCTTGAATCATATTACGGTCAGTAATTTTTTTTTTCCCGGTCGGTAATTTTTGAAGACTTTTTACTTGTAGAAAGGCAAATTCATTGATAATTCATAATTATCATCATGGAATTAAATTTTTAAAATTTTCTCTTATGTAAAAACCTAATAACTATATTCTCACTAACGATAGAAAAAAATTGTTACCGTGACCTTTTGTAATTGTCCAAAATGTGATTTTTTTTTTTTTCCCACTTATTATCACCTGAAACCTTTAGTAATTTTTCAAAAATTTGAATTTCTCACTACTTGTCCAGGTATCGAGTACTTACACAGCAACAAAACACACAAGCCCCCTCTGGTCCACCAGAACCTATCTGCAGAAAAGGTTCTAATCGACCACCACTTCTCTCCTCGACTCTCTGGCTCCGGACTGCACAAGCTCTTGGCCGACGATGTTGTCTTTTCAACCCTCAAAGGCAGCGCGGCAATGGGCTACTTAGCCCCTGAATACACCACCACTGGCCGATTCACAGAGAAGAGCGATGTCTATGCCTTTGGGGTCATTGTATTCCAAATCCTAACAGGGAAAACGAAGGTCACTCACTTGCGGCTCAGTGCCGAGGCTGGTAAGCTCAATGACCTCATTGACGAGAACCTCGACGGAAACTACTCTAAACAGGAGGCAGCGAAGCTCGCAAGCATTGCATTGGTTTGCATGTCCGAAGCGCCAAGCGAGCGGCCCAGGATGGAGGTGGTGCTCAAAGAACTCTACAGCAGTTGCTGATATGCATGGGGCAGCCTTTTAAGGCTACTGATACCAACATCTCTTGTCTTATGAGCTACACTCAAGTTCCTGTTTCTGAGTAATTTACCAATGCAAATGATCAGCAATTGTAGCTAACACCACTGATATGGGACTATTCTGGTGTCCTCTATTGGATGATCTTGGATGATCTTTGTATCTTGCACTGTTTAGTTTTATGGATCCTATTGAATTCTATCTCAAGATTCAAGATTTTCTGGGCTGTCCATTGATAAAAAGGCTTAAAGCAACATGTAAGCTCACTTGTCTTCTGATGTAGACATTTGTTTTGGACTTGGATAGGTGACAATTGGGTTGCTTGCAAGTAATGTTACGAGTTGCAACTTATATTATTGCTATTGAAGTTGTAGCAGCAGAAGTTAATGCGATTTACTATGTTTGGCTAAGTCTCTTATATACTGTCTTTTTTTTGTCAAATTACAGTTACAAATTTTTACAACTACAGTCATAACCATACAGTATAAAGTGCTACTTGCAGTAAAAGTGGTTGCAATTATAACTATTTTACACGCAGCGGCAACCAAAACGCCCCTTTGATGTTTGAAGGGATAAAAAATAGCTGATCTACCGTTGAATCTGAAATGGGGATTGCTATGTAGCTGTTACCTGCAGAGCTAGCAGCTGGCTGGGGCCTTAACGTGGATGTGGGTTGCTTTGACACAGTGCTGGTCCCTCTAATTGTTCATGTGGTGGGTGACAGGCTAAAAATATATTCGTTCACATGTTTATTGTTAGGAGAGGTGATAACAGCAAGGTATGTGAGATGATCGAGATATTACCCTCCAAAGCAAGTGATTTTCGATCTTCTGTTCATTTCTCATGGCACTGCATGGGGTATTTTTCGTGGTAGTAGTCTGGTAGATCGACCGTTAGATTCAAACAGTTCATTGCTAAATTGTTTGAGAGTCGGAAAACAGTAACAAAGATGGTGCATCTTAGAGGAATAAGGAATCTTCAGGTATCTATCTATCTATCTATCTATTTATGCAGATGAAAGATCTTGCTGAGTTCAAATTATTTTTGGGAATTTCTAGATGTGCCCCAACTTTTTCTTAGTGAGCCCCAGTTAAATAATTACAAGTTTGTTATAATTTTTTTGGACAAAAAAACCCTCAGTCTTTTCTTTTCTACCAAAAAGAACCTCCGCCTCTGCTGTCGGCGCTGCTGTCGCCATTGCCATTGCAATGGCAACAGCAGACGACAGCTGCTGTTGCCGCTCTTGCTGCAGCGGTGGCAGCGACAGCAGTTACTGCTGCTGTGGCCACCACTGCAGCAGTAGGAAGCACCTGCGGTGACGAGCAGCTGCCGTCGCCGCCATTGTTGCCACATTCACCGTCGTTGCTGCTGCTGTTGCTTTCGCCGCTGCTGTTGCGGTTAAGAGAGGAGAGAAGATGGGTAATTCCGAAAAAAAATATGGGGCTCATTAAGGAAAACTAGACAATTTTTAAACTTTCTTGGGGCTCACTAAGAAACTGGGCTCACTAGGAAAAGTATGGGGCGCATAAAACAACTCTCATTATTTTTTTACTGCTACTTCAGTTGGCAATTATTTCTCCATTTATGATCATCAATGACACTTTTTATGAGATGGGTCACTAAAATAGATAGCTCTGCAGTAACCTGGCATGTAATCTCAAGCCTCTGACACACTAACTTGAAAGAAATAAATCATTTGGTGATCACATTGAAGCTGTAAATTAATATATCAGTAATTTTTTTTTGGGTTTTCTCCCATTAACTTTAAGATTAATTTGAACATTTTCATTTAGCGGCACCAACGAAAAGTTGAAAACCATGTTCTTGTAAACTGTAACGAGTATGGTTTCTAGGGCAATGTCGTAATCTCTAACCAGGCACGAGAACCTATTCTCACGGGAATTCCATTTGGGCACGGTATTTTACTCTTGACATTCTGATTACTTTTTATACCAAACACCTATTTTGAAATACTACAATTTTACTCTTGCTCCTAAATTTTTTTCTAAAAATACCCCTCCTCATTTTTTCTAACTCCTCACCCCGTCTGATCTCACTTTTATCCATTTTTATTTGAGTCGGATATTAGTTTAAAAGCAAAAAAATTTTTTGATCGGCTATTAATACCCAATTAAGAAACGTGCTGGTTGAATATTAATACTCGACCAACAAGCGAAGTAGTCTCCACAAAAAAAGCTAATTAATGATAAATTTTAAACAAGGGTTAATTACAGTCAGACCCCATGTAGTATTAGGGGTGTCTAACTTAACACCCCTGAAGTTTGAAACTCTCAAAAAACCCCCTAAATTTAATTATTTTCACTTTTTTTTTTATTAAAGTACACTCTTGTCTCTTAAATTCCTATTCTACCTTCATCCCTCTTTTTAATAAGTGTGCTGGTTAAAAAGAAGAATGTTGGTAGAATAGGAATTTGAGGGACAAGAGTGCACTTTAGTAAAAAAAAAATAAAGTGAAAATAACTAAGTTCAGGGGTTTTTTTGAGAGTTTCAAACTTAAGGGGTGTTAAGTTACACACTCCTAATACTACATGGGGTCTAACTGTAATTAACCCTTTAAACAAATACATATAAAACATAAAAATATTTTTCAAATCATACCTTAGATTTGTTATCTGACACTAATTGCATATTAGATTTTTTTCATTTGCAAAAGAAAACTTAAACTCAAACTCCAAACCCAAATTTCACTTGTCACGGTGAAATCGAAGAATTTAAAATTCTTCTATTCAAGAACGTTAATGTACAAAATTTTAATGGATCAAGAAATCAAATCGGTAGGAGATGTGTTTTTATTAAATACCAAAAAAATTATTTAGAGATTTAGAGAGAAAATAGAAAATGAAGACAATGAGTAGTAATTCCAAATTTTAAGAAGTCTTCGTTTGGGATTTATAAGGGTAATTTAGTTCAAAAAATAATGACAAACTTGTAATTATTTATAAGTTTCAAAATCGTACGTCAAGAGTAAAATGCCGTGTGCAAATAGAATTTCCCATTGTCATGGAGAAATTTTATTTACATACGAAAATTTACTCTTCATGTATGATTTTAAAACTTGTAAATAATTATAAATTTGATATTATTTTTTTTGACTAAATTATCCTTTAAAATCTCAAATTAAGACTTCTTAAAATTTGGATCTACGACTTATCGTTTTCTTCATCTGTTTTCTCTCTAAAACCCTAAATAATATTTTTTTGTATTAGAAAAAACACATCTCCCACAAACTCATCGATTTGATTTCTTGACCCCCTAGATTTTTTACATTAACATTCTTAAAAAGGTTAGGAAGAATTTTAAATTTTTCGAATTCACTGTAATCAGTGAAATTAGGGTTTAGAATTTGAGTTTAAGTTTTTTATATAGATGAAAAATTCTAATATGCAATTGTTTGCTCAAAATTTGGATTTCTCCTTTCATTGTAAAATTGTTTGATTACAACGAAAATATTGAGATTTACAAAAAATCTAAGGAATTACAAGAATGAGAATATTAATTTATTCCCTTTTTTTTATATGGATTCGGGTGACGATGGAGCCTCGCTGGTGCACTCCGTTGACCGTCTGACCGGGAAGAGGATGGCTCTGCTTCGCTCCTTGATCTCACGAGCTCGCTCGAAATCGTCCCAAAGATCCAAAAATCCCCCAAAGTCCCGTCTTCGTACTCAATCCTTTTCTTTTATAGACCGAAGAAGCTCGAAATCCGACTCCAATCCTTCCTGAAAAATCGGATCACGGAATATTAGCGAAATAAACAACGGAAATAGGCGGAAAATAACCCATGGGTTGGCACCTACGGAAGTGCTCCCGTGGGTGCCGACCCGTGGAATCGCTCTTGCGGGTGGCAACCCGCGGGATTGCTCCCGCGGGAGGCACTAGCGGGAGCCCTCCCGCGGGTGCCCACCCGCGGGACTCTCCCGCGACTGGGCACCCGCGGGAGGGACTCCTGAGGGTGCTGGGCACCCGCGGGAGAAAATCCCGCTGGTGCTGGGCACCCGCCCCTTTTTTTTAATAATTAATTAATTTTTTTATTTATTATTTTTATTTATTTATCTTTAATTATTATTATTATTTTATTTATTTATTATTGTTGTTTTTTATTTTCTTAATTATTTTTTTTTATTTTCTTAATTATTATTTTATATATATATATATATATATTTAGTATATATTTTTTTAGTATCTACATAATCCCCTCCAAAGTTTTCGAAGTTCTGTATTGAGTTGTACTGAATTTCGAAATACTTTGGATTCTTTAATTTTGGCTATCAAAAGTTTTTAAAGAATTTGGTAAAGTGAGATAACTGTTAACATATTCAATTTTTCAATAACAAGCAGATGTATGATTTTAACGTGCTCATTAGATGACAAGCAGATGTATGATGTTAACATGCTTATTTTAGGTCAAGCAGAGGTATAATGTTAACGTGTTTATTTTAATCCTAACCGTTCAGTGACATCTAGTATGACGAATCAGGGAAAGACAGAGGTGACATTAAACTTGTCTTGGAGCTTAAACTATGCAGAGGATCTGGTCGTGATAGGGACAAGCTGACTAAACAGAGTTGACGGTTAACGTATTTAGTTTTGGAATCGGACTATCAGAGGTAACTGTTAACTTGATAGGGAGATGATTTTCGTCAGAGGTAATTTTTAATTTAACGATATCAAATTTTTTTTATCAGAAGCTGTAATATTGGACTTGATGAAGTATGAGTTTTCTTTTCTGTCAGAGGTGAAATTTTAACTTAACAAAGATTTAATCGGATTTTATTTCATTTGATTTCGAATTATGATGTCAGAGGTATGATTTTAACTTGACAAATATTTTGGAGTGTCATTTACTCTGCTGGAGAAAAAAAAATAACGAGGAAAGTTTTGCTGTTAGAGGTAAAATCTTAACGTGACAAGAGATTTATCTAATTAGAGCTTTTAGCAAACCCTCAGCTATCAACGGATTTGAGTAGCCTTTACCAACTACCGTTTGGGTTGGGCTAGCCATGCTATTCCCCTCAGCATGGTGAGTTGTCGAGAATTTCGTTTGGGCTTAAATACCAAACTTTTCATTTTCCCTTTACTTTAGCAGCGTAGGGTAGTGATGTATCCTTATATTCGAATAAGGATACTGTTGTGACATGTTTGTCATAAGATTTTTAGCAAACCCCCAGCTATCAACGGATTTAATTAGTCTTTACCAACTACCATTTGAGTCGGGCTAGCCATGCTATTCCCCTCAGCATGGTGAGTTATTGAGAATTTTATTCTGGCTTAAATGCCAAACTTTTCCTCTTCCCTTTGTCTTAGCGGCGTTAGGCAATTCATACTTTTTACCTCCAGTATGATGGGTTGGCGAGAAACTGATTCTCTTCCTGTAGCCTTATTGGCGTTGGGTAATTCATACTTTTTACCCTCAGTATGATGGGGTTGGCGAGAAATTTATTCTCTTCCCGTAGCCTTGTTGGCGTTGGGTAATTCATACTTTTTACCCCAATATGATGGGGTTGGTGAGAAATTTATTCTCTTCCCATAACCTTGTTGGCGTTGGGCAATTCATACTTTTTACCCCTAGCATGGTGGGGTTGGCGATAAATTTATTCTCTTCCCGTAGCCTTATTGGCGTTGGGTAATTCATACTTTTAACCCTAGCATGATGGGGTTGGCGAGAAATTAATTCTCTTCCCGTAACCTTTTTGGCGTTGGGTAATTCATACTTTCCCCCAGTATGATGGGGTTGGCGAGAAATTGGTTCTCTTCCCGGTGCCTTAATGGCGTTGGGTGATTCATACTTTTTATCCCCAGTAAGGTGGGGTTGGCGAGAAATTTATTCTCTTCCCCATGCCTTGATGGCGTTGGGTGATTCATACTTTTTACCCCCAGCATGTTGGGGTTGGCGAGAAATTTATTCTCTTTCCGTTGCCCTGACGGCGTTGGGTAGTTCATTTTTTTTTTAATTTTTTGATATTTTTTTTTTGTTTGTTTGTTTGTTTTTTATTTTTTTGATTTTTTTTAATTTTTTTTTCTTGCAGGTTATGGGGTTTAAATTAACCGCCCTGAACTCGTCTTTGGAATTGTTGTGAACTCAAGTGGTACGTTTAGACCACCCACCTTAAATATATCCGAGTTAGTTCTAACTCCTTTTTTGTTCAGTTTTGAGCTGAACGTCAATCAACGCTTGAATTTTGTCTTTTAAAATAAAATAATTTTTGTGGGGTGACCTACAATCCGATTGTACAGGCAGTAATTCAGATCGTTAGTCTTCCCAACTTCTTCAGGCCTCTTACTTTTCGGTAACTTAAGCATTTTGCGTTTGCTGAGCAGATTGAACATAGTAGCAGTATGTTCATCCTTGAACGAATACTGCTTTTGAAGCCTAGGCGACTTCGCTGTGTTGCTCACAAATGGCCATGTTTTCTGCTTCGGTGTGCTTTCTACCGTCATTGCCATTATATCTTTCCCTTTGGAACGAGAAGACTGGAATGGAGGTTCATTTGTACTGCCTCCGGTTGCAGACTGCTGTTTTTCGAGGCGTCGAAGTATTTCTTCGGCCTGTTCGCCCTGCTTAATTAGATCTTTCCATGATTTGGATTCGACCGAGCCCATCTTGTCTAGTATATCGGTCAACAAGTTGTGTCTGCAGGTTTCCACAAACGTGTCCTGCGTCATGCCATGTGGGTATCGAACAGAAAGTTCTCGGAACCGCTCGACATAAGTTTTGACCGTTTCGCCTTCTTCTTGCTTCGCTGCTAGCAAGGATAGTATAGAGACTTCTGTATCATCTTCAAAGAATCGGGCTAAGAACTCACGTTCTACATCGTCCCATGATTTAATTGTTCCCTGGGGTAACTGCATAAACCAGGTAAATGCGAGCCATGTTAAAGTGCTCGCAAATATCTTAGTCAGGGTCGGATCATTCCCCATGAAGTGTCCTGTCTGCGACAGGAAGTAGAAAATGTGCTGTTGCGGCGAACCTCTACCGTCGAATGACTGAAGGTTCAACGGTTTGTATTTTGCAGGATAAGGTACAGTTTCCCATTCTATGGGATAAGGACGTACCACCCCTACCTCTTGCAGCTTTTTGCGATGAAGAAGAGGTTGTAATTGGTTCTCCATCTTCTCTATTTTCTCTGCATGATGGTTGATGATAACCTTCACTTTCTCTTCCTCTCTTGAATGAGGAGGAATTTCTTCATTCTCGTCCTCGCTGTCCTCATTTATCTGGACAGGCCGTTTTCTTTCCTGTCGATCAGAAATAGACGATGAGGATTGGCTCTTTCAAGTTTGAGCTAACAACTCAATCAAAAATTGTTTCATTTCTCCTATAGTCTTCTCTTGCTGTTCGAGACATTTTTCTTGTCTCTCAAGCCTTCCAGAGATTTCTTCTAAGCGCACGCCCTCTGGTTCGATAGGAACTCCTTTTGATCTTGGAGTGATATCCTTCTCTGAAGAGTTGTTTCCGACCACCTTTTTGCCTTTATTAACCATATGTAATGAGGCAGCAGGTAGATCGGTTTCCAAGCACACCTTTTTCACCGTTCGTATTCTTTTAGGTTCGGTGATCCGCTCAAAAACGGAGCATTTCGAGTTGCATTGGCAGTTCGATAGAACGGTTGAGATTAGCTGTTCGCATTGGCAGTGAGGAGTATTTTGTGAGGAGTTCTTTTTCCAATTGAGGTACTCTCTCAAATCTTGAGGTACCTTCTCCTCTCTACTTGCATTTTGACGTCTCTTGCGTCGCAAATTTGGTTCATAATACTGGAGAGTCTGCAATATTTCAGGGCTGAGCTCTTTTCCAGCATCAGATTGTTCCCCAACCCTCCTGCGGATTCTTCTGGAGTGCACACTAGTCTGAGTAGTTGTGTGGGCCCCGCACGCCTCTGATAGAGAGATTAAAATTCTTGGTGTATGTTGCTTGCTCACCATAGGAGTGCTTGAAGAGACATGAGGGTTGTGTTCATTGAACGTAACCCGTCGATTACATCTGTGGGATGCAACCCGCGGTTGCAACTGTGGGTTTATACCCGTGGGTTCGCTCCTACGGGGTGCAACCCGCGGGTTGGCACCCGCGGTTGGCAACCGCGGGTGGCAACCGCGGGATGCCACTCGTGGGGTTGCTTTTGCGGGATTCAACCTGTGGTTGCATCCGTGGGTTTGCTTCGAAATTTTTCACTGTCCCGGAATTTTCTGCAAATTTTCCTGTATGATCGAGGTGTGCTCGTTGAGTTTTACGCCTCAAATTTCTCTTTTGGGAGCGGGTCAGGGACTGGTTTGACTTTTGGCTTGACTTTGGAATGGGCGATAACGCTGTATACTTGACAGACGATGACGTCTTGTCAGTTTCAACGGGCGATGACGCCTCGTAAGTTTTCATAGGCGATGACGCCTTTTGATTTCCGGTGGGCGATGACGCCTCACCTTTTTTCATCGTCACCCGGCGATGACGCCTGGGCTCCGAATCAGAGGAAGAAAGAAATTTATCATATTTTTGTTGGTCAATTTCTATGACCAGCGTCTCAACCATTGAGCCAATCGGCACTCGGTCGGACTGCGCTACCAGATTCTCTGTGGTAAACAGAGGGGCTCCTACTGTGGTCGCCAGTTCTTGTTTGCTCAAAATTTGGATTTCTCTTTTCATTGTAAAATTGTTTGATTACAACGAAAATATTGAGATTTACAAAAAATCTAAGGAATTACAAGAACGGGAATATTAATTTATTCCCTTTTTTATTCGGGTGGCGATGGAGTCTCGCTGGTGCACTCCGTTGACCGTCTGATCGGGAAGAGGATGGCTCTGCTTCGCCTCTTGATCTCACGAGCTCGCCCGAAATCGTCCTAAAAGTCCAAAAATCCCCTAAAGTCCCGTCTCCGGACTCAATCCCTTTCTTTTATAGACCGAAAAAGCTCGAAATCCGCCTCCAATCCTTCCTGAAAAATCGGATTACGGAATATTAGCGAAATAAACAACGGAAACAACCCGTGGGTTGGCACCTGCGGGAGCGCTCCCGCGGGTGCCGACCCGCGGAATCGCTCCAGCGGATGCCGACCCGCGGGAGAAAATCCCGAGGGTGCTGGGCACCCGCCCCTTTTTTTTAATAATTAATTAATTTTTTAATTTATTTTTATTTATTATTATTATTTTATTTATTTATTATTATTATTATTTATTTTCTTAATTATTTTTTTTTATTTTCTTAATTATTATTTTATATATATATATATATTTAGTATATTATTTTTTTTTAGTATCTACAGCAATTGGTGTCGGAGAACAAATCTAAGATACGATTTGAAATTATTTTTAGGTTTTTATGCGTATTTGTTTGAAATTTATCGTTACTTAATTTTCTTTTGCGGGGAAGACGTCGCTTACTGGTAAGGTTTTAATACCTGACCAGATCATTTTTTGGTTGGTATTAATACCCGACCAATATATTTTTGGCTTTGAAGAGGTATCCAGTGTCATGAGGACCATCTTTGTGCACCATAGCAAGCATTGGTGGTGGCGGTGAGAGCCCTGTCCTGAAGAGGGGTCTGGTGGGTTGGGGGAGGAAGATCGGGAGCTTTGATTTTGGGAAAATAATTGGTGCCGGTGATCGAAGAAATAGAGATAAATGGAGCAAGGGTTAAAATTGGAAAACATTTTGGGTGCAAAGAGTAAGTTGGTGATATAAAATAATTTTTATAAATTGAAAAATAAATTTAAAATTTCTAAAAAAAGAATATAAAATTCTTTTTTAATACATAATCTATTCTAATTTTATATTAAGTTCTATAATAATTTTTATTTTTATATTTATAAATTATATTAAGTTTGCAACCGTAATTTCAGTCATCATCTAAATAAAAAAATAAAATTTTAATTTTTTTTAATTTCAATTCCATCTATTATCATTGTTGTAATTTATTTATATTTTGTGATGTTCAATTTATATTATTAGTAATTATTAATTTCAGTTTAATTAAAAATTTAATAGAATCAACAAGTAAGATATATTAACAATCCGAGAGAAATTATAATATGTGAATAAGGAAACAATTGCAAATTAGCAAGTGATATATCAACAATTAGAGAGGAATTACAATATGCAAATAAGAAAACAATTGCAAATTAGCAATTCCACAAGCAATCCAACGACTAATCAAGTAAAAAAATTACAGCAATTCGCGAATAATCAACAATAATATAGAAATTATTAAAAAAAATAATTGTAAATAATGTAATTTAATGTAACATTATATAATATAACGTAAAATAACATAAAAAAACATGTTGTTATGGTGTACTAAGTTATTTTCAGTTACGTAGAGCTGAGTTTCCATTGGGTTTTGTTCAATATAATGACGTGTTATTTTCAATATTATTTAGAACTCCTCTATTATCACCTTGAAGTAAGACATCCAAGTTTTTTTTTTTTTTTTTGGCAGAAAGTGATGTATTATTATTCATCTCTCATTGTTAACTTGAGAAAGATGACCAAAAAGACTCGAAATAAATTATCCACGGAAATAAGTCAGCCCAAACATCATCTAACGAAAACAAACTAATAGGTAATGTACTATGTGTTCCAAAATTCGCGATAACAATTAATAGGTAATGTATTATTGGTTCTTCTTCCACCATCAGATGTCTCAGTAAAAAAAAGTTTGCTCACCATTTCTGCCGATTTAATGTCAATCAATAGTTTGTCGAGTTCATTCAGGTAGTTCCGTGCAGTTTTCCCTTAGAAATGATTTAAACTGGGCTTGTTTTGGGCAACGGAGTGACACGGACCTACAAATGAGGGGAGTTTCCAAAGTAGCACACTATTGTCCTACTGAGCCCACTTATTAGTGTATTTTTGGTCCGGCCTAAAAGTTGTTAAGTGGGCTCACTAGTAAAAATTGTGCGCTCCTTTAGAAACTCTCCAAAAAAACATAAGCTGATCACAATAATAACAAAAACAACCATCTTAGCATTTGCAGCACGTTACAGCAGACATCTTGATTTTGAAGAAGCAAGATGAAAATCAATTCAATTTTGAAGAAGAGACTGTAGAATCGCAAACGTTGCTACGTTTTGATCTATGGTGATCCATGCCATTTTTGCAGCACCTGTGTTGAGAGAACCTGCAGCAGCAGGAAGACATGCAGAAAAACAAGAAGGTAGAAGGCATTTTCTTGAGAAATTCTATTTATGCACGGCAATTTACTCTTGATGTCAAGATTACTCTTTACACCACCTCCCATTTTAAAAATTTATTCTCTGCGATTCAAAATTTTTCCTAAATTTAACCCTCACTCTCTCCCCCCCTCTCTCTCCTACTTTTATATAATGTGGCCCTCTCTCTCTCTCTCCCCCCCTCTCTCTCTCTCCTACTTTTATCTAATGTGACCGAACTCTAAAATTTCTAAACTTTCCTCCGAGTCCTGCTCCGCTGTTCGTCTGCCTTCGTCACCACCCTCAGTTCCGTCGCTACTCACAACCTCCAGCACCACCCTCCTTAACCAGCCTCAACCCTTTACTCTGATTAGTGACCCGCACAAAAAAAAAAAAAATTAATTGCAAACAAAAACACATTAAAAACTAAGAATAATTTTAATTTGTAACCGAGATTTGTTATTCGACACCAATTGCACGTTAAATTTTTCCATTTATTTAAAAAACTCAAACTTTAAATTCTAATTTCGCTTTTCATAGTAAATTCGAAGAATTTAAAATTCTTTCTAATTTTTTGAATTGCTTTAGAAACACATATGTTCAAATTTTAGAGAGTTAGAAAATCGATTAATCTGTAAGAAATGTATTTTTTTTTAAATTTAAATAGCAAATTTTTTTTTTTTTTGAATTTTAGAGAGAACAAAGAAGAAAGACGATAATAATATTTTAAATTTTTAAAAAGTTTTAGAAATTTTGGAATTTAAAACGATAATTTAGTAAAAAAATATTGACAAAACTTGTAATTATTTACAAAATTTAAAGTCTATTAAATTGTTGTGTGCAAATAGAATTTCCCCATTTTCATCTTACAAACCACTGCCCCTAACACAGTATCTCAGCTAAATAAACAAACATTTGGATTAGGAGTACGTGTAACTTAAATGATAGCGAACCCTTCCATCCAAACAAATGTCAGTCCACCTCAAGTGCCCACCATTCATGCGAACAGTCAAACGGACTCAAATAGGTCCGGACTATTTTGGAAGTGAGAATGACCCGATTATTTCCTTAATTTTTTTTTTTTACAGGTACAACACTTTTATCTCACAGGAGACAGAACTAGCACAGAAACCATGAACGTCTCAACTCAAAAGTTGTAGCCTCCGTACGTTTTGGCGCAAGTATTTTGCTTTTTTCCTAGCTGAAGGATGCGATCGATGATTATAAATTATTAAGGAGAGACAGAAGGAGAACCCAGCTCCTGTGTCAGGCACGCCTCCGACATCTTGACCTCTTAAGCAGCTGCTTCTTATTGTTGTTCACGCAATTGTATCCATTCTGCTGGCCACCAATCTGGCTTCATAACCTTCACCTTCACCTCAGTCTTCTCCTTGATGCACAGGTTGGCAGACTGTCTGAAGGCATCTTCCAATTTCAGTAAGCCCATTCCACAGCTCCCAAGTGCTGTAGTCACGGACCCGGCCTTCTTGTTTGAAGTGCAATCGACCACTTCTGAGCCTGGACTAACCTCCTGCTCCGCCTCTAGTACAACATAAATGAAGATAAGTTGTAAATTGTCCGTTTGTTAATGCACGGAGCTTAATTACTGCCTACAGGAATCCAAAGTTTCTCATACGGCAAGTATTATACCTTGTCCACTGTCATCTGTAAACTTCATGGGAAGCAAGCGCTTACGAATGACACCGCGATGGTGTGTTCGGGCGACGAGCTCCTGTCCAACATAGCACCCTTTATCAAAAGACATGGCATTTAACCCCACAAGATTGTATTCGAGAGGAATAGCCTCACCTGGTGTTGTACATGGAAAGGTTAATGAGATTCAGGTAGGGCGGAAAAAACACAAAAGCAATTCAATGATCACGACACGCTAAAGGATAATTTTCAAAACAAATCCAGCAAGGAGAATATTGACAAGAAACTCAACCCGTGAGGTGCAAAACTATTTATAGAGCTGCGGTCAGATAAGATATGCTTACGGGCACTACAAATAAATCAGACGTCAGGCCACACATGCAACAGATACTGACACCGGCAGGAACATGCCCAAAGCATATAGGGAACTTGGAACCCATTATCAAAAAGCCAAAAATTGCATGTCAGGCATGCCAGCTTCTAGAAAATTCTAAAGATCACAAGCCATAAGCTACAGAGATGCTAATTAGAGAAATAAGAGGATTCTACGGCATAGAACGCTGCGTTGGCATGATGACCCAAACGCCTAGCAAACAATGAAATTTCATAGATTTGTATTAGGTGAGGTATTAGATTAATTTTTAGTATCTTACATAGTCACATGACTAGGATCTATGTATTTAAATAAATTATAAATTTTTATTTTGTCTTCCTCCTGAAACATGTATAGTCATTATGGATTTTCATCTCACCCCCTAGGCTATTATATAGCATCTCTACCACTATCAACTAATCAGTTAATTTACGGATTGCTCAAATGAAAATGCAAAAGGAAAAACTAGCTATGATAAACACATAAAGATAAAAAGCAAGCAAACCTTTTGGAATTTCCGTTGAACCTTCCGCAACTCCTCTCTCTAATCTCCAAAGAAGGTAGTGTTCTTCTTTAGATTCCTCGTCAGATTCAACCAGCGGCGCTGTAAACAGAATACAAAACAATTAAACATGAAATAAATTAAGAAAGTACACCCAGGAAAAGATGGCGAGTATAGCATATGCTAATCTTACGAGTCATGCTGGATGGGAAAATTCCCCTGAATCCGAGGCAATCCAATCTAGGATCCTTGAACCATTGCCAGCCAAGGTTGTTTCCATGTGCAGATGATAACCCAGCACGGTCAACACCCATTCCCCATCCAACTGCACCAGCATCTGGTTCTTGATTTACTGGGTCACTGTGAGAGAGATTGCCACCAAAACGTTGCCAACAAAAGAACTCGTCTGCAAGATTATCGATCTCAACTTTGGACCTCAAGCGGTATCTATGTCACATGTACCACATAACTGTCAATACAACTCACTGTAATAGTAGGAATTTAAAGCAAAGGAGCACTTAAACAAAGAAGAAAAGAAAAGAAATAGAACAGAATTAAGAGAAATTTGCATCCTTCCCAAAGAATTTGGAGCCTAACCTTATACTATAAAAAATTCATGTTAGTACATTCATATTGAAGATCCACTCGGCTGAAGTTGATGGACATCATTGAAGTACTCATAAACAGAAATTCTTTAATATTTTTGCTCCTGATTCAAGTAGGTATAAAACGAACAGGATGTATAGTGAGTTGATTAGTTTTATAATATAGAACGTCCAAAATCTAACTAATTTTGTATGATATGAAGTTTAAAGAATTTAATCGTGATCAATCAGATCCGAATTTTACATCCTAAATTGTAGAGCAAAGATACTACCTCCCGTCATGCCTATTTGTTGCATGGCAAAAAAAATTAAAAAAAATTAATTTTCTAACACTTAAAATTGTATTGTTCAAGTTTAATAAAATGGACCATTATAATGGATGTACTATCTATGAAATTAATAGGGGTGAATGGAGCAGATGTGAAGCACATAGAGGTGAATGAAGCAGATAGACATATTCATATATCTTACTCATATATGTTTTATTGTCCAAATATGGATACGGAACTCTTTCCTGGTCATAAAAAACATTACTATATTCGGAAAAACAGAAACAGATATTATTCAGATATCTATCAAAATGTTTTAGGAGAAATTTCATTTTAGAGAAACTTTTTCTGGTCATAAAAGTTATTCCCATATTTGGAAAAAAAAATATATATATATATCCATCAAAATTTTTAAGGAGCAGAAAAAAAGAACTTCATAAATGACATGTGAATACAGATATGAACTTATTCAGATAAATATAACATTTAAATCTATAAAAAGTAAACTGAATATGTTATAAATAAGCAGACAAACCAGTCATACGCGAATAGATAAAATATAAAAATCTAAACATGAAAACTACTAATAAATTATAACCACACAATAAAGTCCATGTAATACAACAACAACAACTAAGCCTTTTATCCCAAGTATTTGGGATAGGCTACATGAACCAAAAAAAGAATCACGCCGGATCGACCACTTTGATAGTCCCTCCATTCATTTCTATCAAATAATATCTCATTTAAACCTCTAGAATTCATATCTTTTCGTATCACCTTCATCCATGTTTCTTCGGTCTTCCCTTCATTTTTTTAACTTATCCTATGTTGATAAACTCTCATCGTCGAACTGGTACATTTGTAGACCTACGTTGCACATTACCAAATCATCGTAAGCGATTTTCTCGTATCTTCTCATCGATGGGAGCTACACCTATTTTAGCATGAATATCTTCATTTCTCACTTTATCTCTTCTAGTGTTGCCGCATATCCAGCGGAGCATGCGCATCTCTGCTACACTTATCTTCTGTGAATGACGTTTCTTTATAACCCAACATTCTATACCATAAAATAAAGCTGGCCTAATAGCAATCCTATAAAAATTTTCCTTCAATCTTAACGGAATGTTACGGTCGCATAAAACTCCCGTTACCCTCCTCCATTTCAACCAGCCAGCTTATATCCTATGATTAACATCATTTCAATCTCTTCATCATTCTGAATCATAGAATCCAAATATCTAAACTGACTGCTTATTTGTATCTCTTACCTATCTAGTTTTATAGCATTATAGTTTATGGTCCGTCGTTTACTAAATTTACACTCCATATATTCTGTTTTAAACTTACTCAATTTAAAATCTCTAGATTTTAATGTGTGCCTTCATAACTCTAACTTGGCATTTACCCCTGTGCTTATCTCATTAACTAAGACAATATCATCAGCAAATAGCATACACCAAGATATCTCATCCTGAATAGCTCTAGTAAGCTTATCCATCACTATAACAAATAAGAATGAGCTCAATGCAGATTCTTGATGTAATCCAATCGTGATAGAAAAATCACTTGTTAAACCACCACATGTTCTGACATTGGCTAATGTCCTTAATTATATCAATATATTTGAGAAGAACTCTTTTCTTCATCAATGTACACCAAAATATCTCTCGTGGTATCTTATCATAGGTTTTCTCTAAGTTAATGAATACCATATGCAAATCTCTATTTCTCTTTCGGAATCGCTTATAAGTTGACGAAGTAAATGAATAGTTTCTATCGTCGATCGCCCCGACATAAATCCAAACTGTTTCTCCGATATTTTAACAGTTTGTCGCAATCTATGTTTCAATTACCCTTTCCTAAAGCTTCATAGTGTGACACATGAGTTTTATTCCCCGATATTAGAACAACTCTGAATATCACTATTGTTTTTATACAGAGATACTAGGGTACTCTTCCTCCATTCATTTGACATTTTCTTAATTTGTCAAATCTTGTTAAAAAGATCCGTCAGTCACCTCACATCAATCCCTCCTAAGTATCTTCATACCTCTATAAGAATCTCATCTGGACCAACAGTTTTTCTTGATTTCATCATCTTCAAAGCCTCTTTTACTTCAGACTCTTTAATTCTGCGATAGAACTACGATTCATATCCTCACATTGAATGGTAAGATCTCCCAAATCTTGAGTAAAACTACCATTATATAATCTATCAAAATAATCTTTCCATTTTTCTTTAATCTTTTCATTTCGAACTAGAACCATCTTATCATCATTTTTACATGTACTTCTCTTTTTGTTTCAAGACATAAGATGATTAAGGAGAGCATTGAACCCACAACATCCCTTGCAAACGAAACCCTACTCAAAGCACATAGCCGACAAGCCCAATTCAACTTGTTATATGCGAAAGAGCTTTAAGGCTAAAATATGGTCCAAATTTGGAGTCACATTATCTGGATCCAAATTTGGTTCTGGATCCAAAGTATGTCCATAATAAAAACCATATCCAAAATTTCAAAAGGTTTGGTAAGGATATGCTTATTCGAAAAATCTCAATCCAAATCCGGATCTGAATATGGTTGGATAAAATCACATCTGTTTGCATCCCTACTCCAAATCCTTTCTACTGGACCCAAGTCAATCATACAAAATAATGTGAGACAGAGAAAGCATAATGCTCAAAAACTTGCACATATTTAGTGGAAATATCAGCACCATGTAGTATTTACACAAGAAGCCTCGAGCATCAACATTGTTCTTACCTAGACATAATTTGGCTAGCTACATTCTTCGATATATACAGTAAAGTTTGCATTTGAAGTTATAAATAGAAACAATGAGCAAAAACTCAAATAAAGTAAAGCCTGTATGGCACATAATGAACCTATATCTGTTGTGTAAGTCTGTAAAACATCAATTTGTAAATCTCTTAAACATTAGATGCATAAGAATGACAGTGATTAAAAAAAAAGAAAAGAAAAAAAGAAAAAAAATTCAAAGGACATAAGAGATTCAACATTTTGTTATCTTTTCCCTGGATGGAAAGAGTATAGATACCTATGCAAAAAAGCAACACATAATGCTTGATAATCGTTAAGCCTGATATTCCATTAGCTATTAGTTCCAATCTGATAAAATCATAAAATCCTCATAAATGAATTTAGCCCACATTTAATCCTGAGTTACTTATGCCCACTAGAGATTGTTCATTAAGATCTTATGACCTTGCCTGTTCATGTTTAATATTTCAGTAGTATTAGAAGTACCAAATTATTAATGTGAATATTTGAGGTATGTTTGTAATTGTTTTTGTTTATTATCAAATATATAAATAAGAGGACCAACCCTACATGGGTGTTCTTTTTTTATTGTTTCAGAAACCTAACATGGTATTGGCAATGAAGAAAAAGAAAATAAAACCTCAAAAAAACCTCAAAACCCTAACCTTAGCCTGCCATTGACTTCATGTCTTGCCATCACTATCACGTCATCTAGATCACCACCTCCAGATTGATCACTTCAGATCTAGACTTCGATTTCATAGTCTACCTCCTGATCAGATATCATCTTTGCAACTTCAACTCTAGATCTGTCAACTTCGACATCCAACAAAGCAGAGAGATCATAAAGACTTTGGAATTCCACTAAGAAAGATAACATCTTATTAGAATTTGAGTTCTCGAGTTGGTACAGCCTCACCTCTTACAATCTTCTTCCTTAAGCCCTAGCCAAACTCTCTCCACAAGATGCGGGTTACTTAATTACAGTACAATACCTGTGTTCCAATTTTATCCGGTTCTATGATCTCAATTCTTTTAATCCCCCCTTTCACAGTCTTTTCCCCTTATTCAATCCCTCCCTTCTGTTTGAAAAATACTTCTTTTCGCATACTTTTTCTTCTCTATTTTAATCTCCCAGTTTACTAGATAGAGCTTCCCCTCTCTTTCACTCTCTTTCAAACCCCAACTGAAGGTCCAAACTGAAAAATATATATATATATATATATATATATATATATATATATATATATATATATATATATATATATATATATATATATATATATATATATATGCTTCTCTTTTTCATCTGTATTTCAATCTCTCTTCTTCTTTTTTTCCCTAATAATGTACTTCAAAGATTGTCACTAACTATTTCTGCTGCTAGTAAAAAGTCCACCCAAGTGAAATATCACGCTACTTATAGGAAATTTATTAAGTGCTGCTTGTCAAAAGCCATTGATGTTGCTCGTCAGCAGTCCACTTGCAACAATGAAAACAAAGTGCTCTTTATCGTCGATTTCAGATGACACTTTCGCCATTTTTCCTGATGACAGAATCTACTATTATTTTTTTACTAAAGCTTTTTTGTTTTTATGTTCAATCTTCATTGTAACAAACTGAAGTATAAGCACATTGAGGGGATGCACCAGAATAGTATCAGTATTAGAGTAGAAGTAATATTAAGATTTGGGTACTATTTGTATTTTTTATTAACATCTATATAAATAAGAGGTCCAACCCTACATGGATGTGCTTTCTTTCGTGTCACAGAAACTAACAGTTACTTTAGAACAACAGGTTGAGGAATATTGATGAGGGCAATTTTCAACAATTTTTATGTTGAGCCAACTTCAAGTCATACTCCATGGCTCACTTTAAGTTACTAGGAAAAAATTGGATGGAGATGGTGGTGGAGATGAAGCACGGTACAAGCTGTGTCATAACCGTTCCCATAATAGTTCTATGATTAGAGAAGAAGATAACACCATCAATATCAGTAGGAGTTCAGAAACACGGAGATATTGTGTATGCAATGAAAGCAATCCCCAAAAACATGATCTAAATATAGTCTCTTAAATGTGATGAAGCTAGAGGATAGTCCTGTACCTGTAATTTTAGCTATGAAATTCAAATATCAAAAGGGATAACTTTGATTCTTTCAGATAAACCCCATTGTCAATCGAAACTAAGATATAAGCAATGTGATAGAGATTTGATTAGAATTTAGTTAGATTTGGTATTATCTTGTTGGATTAGGATTTGATTAGAGATTTGGATAGATTTGGTATTTTGTTACTTTAGAATTCTCTATATATATGGCTTGTAAAACCCTAATTTGAAGATAGAGTGAAATATTATTTCTTTTGAGAGCATGTGATTTGCTTTTTCAAATCTTTCCTCGAGTGATTCGTGAGAGAGTGGGCGTATGATTCGCCTGAACGTGAGGTCCAAAACCCTAATTTATCCTCCAAAATCTAAGTTCTTCCCCAATTCCCCACCACAAACCCTAAATCGCTTCCGTCCGCCGTCAAATTGGTATCAGAGCTCAAGATCCACATCTTCAGGTATCAAAATGCAAATCCATCTCCATCTTCTTATCTTTCCATCATCTTTTTTTTTTTTTTTTTAATTTTCTTTTAGAATTGCTAGAAAAAAACAGTGAAAAAAAAAAGAAAAAAAAAAGAAAAAAAGAAGCAGCAGAAAGAGAGAGAGAGAGAGAGAGAGAAAAAAAGAAAAAAAAAAGAAAAGAGAAGCAGCAGAAAGAGAGAGAGAGAGAGAAAAACAAAAAACCCAAAAATTCCCCTCTTTCTCCCCGTAATAGCAGCCCCTTCCCCTTTCCCACATCGCCCCACCGCCCCTTCTTCAAAACCCACCAGCACTCCATCAAGAAAAAAAGAGAAAAAAAGAAAAACAAGAAGAAGAAGCAGAAGCAGCAGCGTCCTCGCCCGCCACCCGCCGCCCGCCTGTCGACTGCCTCCGCCGCTCCGCCCGCCTCCCGCCCTTCCACAGCCACTCATCAGCAAATCCCCCACTTCCGGCGACCCCATCAGCAGATCGCACCCTCACCGCCGACGCTGTCCAAACCCCATCTTCGCCACCTCGACGCCACCTCGTGGTCCCTGTCCACCTTCCACTTCCACTCCGGCCACCTCGTTGACCCCAGACACCTCAGCAACAACAGCAGCAGCAACATCAGCAGTCGAAAAAAGCTGAAAGAGAAAGCTATTGGGTTTTGGATTTGATTGTTATTGGGTTTGGTTGAATTGGATTTGAGTTGGACCCATTTGATTACATAGATCCACATTCAAAAGAAAAGAAGGTTGGATTTATTTTGGACCCGACCTGCAAGCTCCAGATCCAACCCAATTTTCATATTGGGTTCAGTCCATCAGACCCAACCCGAACAGCTATAGTGCAGACCCGTTAGAAGGAATCCAGACCCGTTAAGGGTTTTTTGTGATTTTGAAGTCATTTTGAGCCCGATTTGTGCCTAGTTCGAGCCTAATAATTCTGCACTAATTCTTGAGCTGATTTGTGGGATTTCTACTCCAGAGTCTGTGCAAAATTCCCAACAATCTGAGAAGGAAATTCGTGCCTAAGTGTGATTTGCTCTACATCGAGGTAACTTCTAATCACACTGTCGATTCAGTTAGTAACATCTTGCACCCCAATCTTGTTATTTGCATAGACTTGGAAAATTTATTGTTACTTATAATTTGCCACGAGATTTATTTGTGTGTTACATTATATTGCATAAATAGGAATTGCATTTCCTCACATATAGCAACTTTCGGACATTAGAATATTTTATTTGATCATATAGTCACGCATTTAGTTTGTGTCTAGGATTTTGCATATTCATCTGTGTGCTTTATTGCAACTGCATATAGATAATTATTGCATGCTTCGTAGTGGTAAAAATTTTAGAGAAGTCATGGATCTTACTGAGGTTTTAAATAAATTAAATGAAATAATGGACACTAATAAAAAACTTCAAACTGGTTTAGATGTAATAAATATACGTTTAGATAATCTAGAAACACAAGTCAATGAGCAAAAACCTGCTGAGAATAATCAGAGAAATGAAAGTAGACAAGGAAGATATCATAATATTGGAAGAAATAATAATTTTGAGAATGAACATCTACACGATGATATCACACGTAAAGTTAAAGTAGATGTTCCCTCTTTTGATGGCACTTATTACTCCCAACGTTTTTGTAATTGGTTAGCGGATATGGACCATCTTTTTGAGTGGTATGGGATGTCAGAAGCCCGAAGAGTCCGTTTCGCTAAATTAAAATTACAAGGGTCAGCTAAAATATATTGGATGTCAGTTGAGAGACGATTAGTAAGAGAGCGACAAGAACCAATTGAAACATGGTTTGAAATGAAAGAAGAATTTAGAAAGAAATATGTTCCTCCAACTTTTAAGGATCACCTTTTTGATCAGCTGTCTAATCTAAAACAAGGAAACATGAGTGTGACTGAATATATGCATAAATTCGATGAGCTCTTAGTGCGATGCGACATTCAAGAAGACAGTCGTTTAACTCTTTCGCGATTTCGCACTGGACTTAAACCCGAACTCAAACGAGAAGTGCTTACACACTCTTTAGATTCGGTTGAGGATGCATTTCAGTGTGCTCTTAACTATGAAACATATTTGCGCACACCCTTTGACAAAAAGTCCACTTTCAGAACCACAGAGTATACCAAGCGACAATCTGACACTAATGCTACAAATACTAATACTGTCCCTAAGGATACAAAAGGTAAATCAGTCGCTAGTGAGTCATCAAAACAAGCCACAAAACAAACTGAGTGCTTCAAGTGTCATGGTTTTGGTCACTTTGCTTATCAATATCCTACAATAAATTTGTTAATAAATGAGAATCATAATACAGATGATAGTGAAACTGAAGAAAAAATTTACGAACCTCAAAGAAATTTTAGTGATGTTGAAGATGACCTAATGAATACACCTTTACACGTTGTTAGGTGTTTGCATTCTGTATCAAGAAATGAGGATTGACGTAAATCTAATGTGTTTCACACATATATCACACACAACAGTAAGAGTTATAAAGTCATGATAGATGGAGATAGTTGTATAAATATAATTTCTAAATCGGTTGTTGACAAAATGGGTCTCAAAACTGAATCACCCTCAACCGTATAATATAACTTGGGTTGATAAGAGTTGTCATGCTATTATTCAGCGTTGTCTTGTGTCTATTCAATTTTCAAGTTATAGTGATCATATTTGGTGTGATGTTTTACACATGGATACTGCACATATTTTACTCGGTAGACCTTGGTTATTTGACCTATATGTTAAGAATTATGGAAAGTCCAACACCTATGCATTTGTGTGTAATGGAAAGAAAATTGTGTTGACTCCTTCTCCACCCAAGAGTACATCTAAAAATAAAAAGAATTGGTTAATAATACTAACTCAAGATGATAAATTGCTCCATTTTGTGCATAAAAATCCTGAGCCTATCAAGTCGAGATCCATATCACTTGACAAGTCTGATTCACCTATAGATTCACTTGCACTACTTTTGCATTGTTTGTGTGTGAATCTCCATAGGCAAATTATATTTAGCAATAATGTTTACAAGTTTATTGCAGATATACTTGATAGAGTGCAGGTATTTCTAGTTGGATCCGTGCTGATTAGGGTTCCACCTACGAGGTTCCCTTTTGGGAATGCAGAGCCTTTTCATACCCAATATACAAACCCTTTCAGGTTTTTGCTGGAGTTTGTTATGCTTTCTTTGGAGTTGAATGTTCCAACAGCTCTTGATTTTCGCTCGATCGTGATGGTTTTACGTGTGCCCTGGTGCTCTACTCTAGAAAATCATCGAGCTTCTGCTTTATGCCCGACATTCTTCACGGCATTAGATTTTCAGCCCGCTCCATTTCTTCCACATCCACGAGTTCCACCACCATAGATAAGCACGAAAGCTGATATTTGGTTTCGAATATGTCTGATTTATACATACTTGGTATGGTGGAAAGGTTTTTCGGATTTTGGGACGCTTGTTCGACTTCATCCGATGTACTTGATCTTCTTCCAGTTACCATTCACCGGTGGTGAATGTTTTCAAGCGGGGGAGAATTGATAGAGATTTGATTAGAATTTAGTTAGATTTGGTATTATCTTGTTGGATTAGGATTTGATTAGATTTGATTAGAGATTTGGATAGATTTGGTATTTTGTTACTTAAGAATTCTCTATATATATGGCTTGTAAAACCCTAATTTGAAGATAGAGTGAAATATTATTTCTTTTGAGAGCATGTGATTTGTTTTTTCAAATCTTTCCTCGAGTGATTCGTGAGAGAGTGGGCGTGTGATTCGCCTGGACGTGAGGTCCAAAACCCTAATTTATCCTCCAAAACCTAAGTTCTTCCCCAATTCCCCATCACAAACTCTAAATCGCTTCCGTTCGCCGTCACAATGCATCCATAGTATCTTCCACCCTCATTAGCAAGTCATTTGTGTTTCTACTTAGATTCTGGATTCTATCAGCTGGTTACAAATTAAAGACCTTGTTACTTAAGAGTATAGTTTTAATCCATTAAAGATATTGAAGCACAGAAGATTCAAAGTGGAATCTTGCTGAATTCTATTAACTCGAACAAATTTAAGAACTCATTGTAGATAGTGGAAAAATTATTTGGATCCCCAAATAAGTAGTGTGTGCTAATTGACAGTCCAGCCTAAAAGAGCCACTCTAATCCCTTCATCAATAAGTCAAAATAATGAAAATCAGACAGGAGACTAAGTCAAATAAAAAAAATTCTCGCAAATATCTTCATATCAAGTCAAATATATCAGTTAATCAGGATCCTAACAATTCAGTGAGGAGATCAAGAGATTTTAAAAGGAGACAAAATAAAGGAAAAAAAATCCTTATATATCTCTTCATGCTAGGTCAAATATATAGTCAACCAATCAAATTCTTGGCAAATTAAACAAATAATCAAGAACTTAAATCAAATGCAACATGCAACCGTTATAAAAACAATTTGAAAATTTAAATTTATTATTATGATTATTTCCTACTAAGCTGAGATTTGACAATGAATGCCACCATTCGCATGGCTATAGAAGGCCAAAAATTGATCACCTTCCTCTGGATGAAAAGAGTCATCTCTCTCCTCCTAGGAGAAGACTAAAGAGATAGTCCTCTTTTTAGAAAAGATCATCTTACAAAGAAGATTAAGAATTCATATTCCAAAATAATAATAAGCTATCAACAATAAAGAAAATTAAGAACTATCCCTAAAAAGGCCAACCATCATCAATTCAGAGATAACCATCATCTTCTTCTTCAAAATCAAGATCAAAGAGAACATCAAGCAATAAGTTCTTCTTTTGATTTTCATCATGAAAAACCACAAGCGTTCCTTCCTCCTCAACTCTCCACCATTGCCGGATCATCAATGAAATAGAATACTTCCTTTGAGTAGATTCTTTTTCATCACGCTATCCTGGATAACAAAACAGAAACTTGTAAAAGAGGAAAGTCCTCTTCCTTTGTAATCAAGACATGCAATCAAAGATATTCAAGTTTTCTCTTATTTTTTAGTTTCCACTTTTATAATAAAACCGGAAACAAATGGTAACTCCACTGAAAAAGATGCCTTTGATGAATGCCAACGCTCTGGACAAAGATACCAACGCCCTGCTGCAAGAAAAGTATTGACTCTGGTTGGGAAGACCTTTTCCATTATCGAAGACGTAGTACAATAGTCTGACAATATCGTCGTTGATGCCGTGATGGAGACCTTAGTTATTGAATTCGACTAAAGTATGAAGAGTATCTTGAAATAGGATCAGGCCTTAACGATCACATGCCTTCAAACCAAGCCCCTTGCGGAATCATATCCTTTAATGGATTGACCTTCTTATGCAAACGGCTCGCGCTTTTGACAAATCCTCTCATGGAGCTAGATCTCACAATGGCGCATTGTGAAAAGGCTTATGCCTTAGCACTCACGTGCTTTTTAACAAATTCTATCGCAAAGCTAGATCCCCCAACAAATCAAAAAGCTTATGCTTTAGCGCTTATGCACATACATATGAACAAATCCTCTCGCAAGGTTGAATCCTTAAATGGATCAACAAGCTTATGCCTTAGCACTCATGAAACAATCCTCTCACAAGGTTGAGTCCCTAAATGGATCAACTAGCTTATGCCTTAGAGCTTATCAAACAATCCTCTCGTAAGGTTGAATCCTTTACGAGATCAATTAGCTTATACCCTAGCACTCATGCACTCAAAACTAAAGCCCCTTGCAAAGCCAAATCCGTCAATGGATCAACCTCTTACGAGGTGCGAGTGCATGGTTCCTTTATGAAGGCTAATGCTAGCACTCATATGCTCAAATTCAAAACCCCTTGCATGGCTAAATCCGTCAATGGATCAATCTCTTACGAAGTGAGTGCGTACTTCCTTCAAGAAGGTTCTATCACTGGATTAATCTCTTACAAGGTGAGCACGTACTTCCTTTAAGGAGGTTGCTGCTATGACATTTCCCTGTTGGTAAGTTTAAGGCTACTCAATAAGTCCCAAGGCAAATGACAGACCCTTCAAAATATATATAGTCCAAATAAACAATCAATTATGCCTTCCGACGTCGAAGTATAAGCTAAAACTACAAGAATCTATATTTCCAATAAATTTCCTAGTGATATATGAGAACTGGTATTTGGATAAAGATGTCCTTGAACCACACTAAAGGTCTTGAGGTTTCATGGCAATCTAAAGTATTTATTATCAAACTTTCAGATTCATCCCCAAACTTCTAGTCTAAGAAACTATTGCAACCGGCTTTGATCTAATCTCAAGCCCGAAGAATTTCTTATCTACTTTAGGAGTAGATTTAGCCAGAAAAAGTAACAAATCTAATTTCATCAATTTTTTTCCTTTCACGTTTGCTTCAGGTGCACAGATCCCAACCCATCCGTCAGTAGGAAGATAATAAGGAAGATCCTCAATCATTATATTCAACTCGGATGAACATTTTAAATCTTCAATAAAACACAGAAAAACTCTCTGAAACTTGCAATTTAAGATATCAGAGGTGTATTGAGAGTACTCTTTTTAACTTCCAACTTTGAAGCATTTTATGGTCAAAACAGCAAGTAAGCATTATATTTCAGGTACTTGGAATAGTTTGCATGAGCCAAAAGAGATCTTGCCATATTGATCACTTGGATTATCTGCTCTAATAATTGATATCGCGCAATAAGTCTTCATTTAAGCCATTAACATTCTTTTCTTTTTCTTATCATCTCCATCCATATTATCTTCGGTTATCGCTTTGCTTTTTTAAGTTGTCCTACATTAATAAGAGCACTGGTTGACCTGATACATCTACAGGTCTACATTGCACATGACTAGACCATCAAAAACGATTTTCCTGCAATCTTCTATGGAGACTATGCCTACCATAGTAAGAATTATATAGGCAAACCGACTCAAATTAAACCAGAAAACCAATTATAAAATTATAATCAAGAGAAAAGATCCAAGAGATTTAAGGAAAAATGAACAAAAACTTTGACATTACAACTTCACAACTGTCCTACAATAGAAGAGAAGAAACTTAGGTGAATTTGAAAATATGATTAGGGCTCTAGAATTTTGTCTAAGATTTCATTTGAGTCCAATGTCGGATTCAAATTGTAAACATGGTTGATCAGAAAAAATGAAAAAACAAATTGCTGTTTGACATGTAGTATGCAGGGTGCATGATCTGCATGGACCCGTTTATGTGAGATTATAACATATATTGTGATGGCATGAACCAATCAGTTTAGTCGAAGTAAGGTTTTAAATATTAGCTGTACCGGATAATCAGTCAGAAAAATTCTATAGCGAACATCGGTTATGTAGGAAAAATAAAGAATATTTAGAAAATATCGAATATCAACAACAGACTATAAATATAAATATCCTTGTATCTTAAATCAAATATGAATAAAAATACTACATAAAACATATTAAATATACACATTTAGATTATACTTGTCTCGACAACTTGCATTAGGCAAATACACAAGAGTTGTTACTTTAAGGGCTGAGGGAGAGATGAGAGAGAGATGAACAATCGCTGTGCTACTGAGGAGAGACGTGGCTGAGGCTAGGGTGAAACTGGTTCGTTGAACGATGCGAGGCTGCGGAGGAAGGATACGAGCTGCCTCTTTCTTCGTTGGCTACGGAATGTAGCGCATCGAAGGAGAGAGATGAGTCGATTAGAGTGAAATTGGGTTGGTCAAGCCCTAAACAGATATTCATAGTGTAGGTAGGGTTTGGAATAATGGGTTTGATCCAAAATTTTTCTTTGCCCAATATCAATAGTCCCCACTATATCGGATTAGAACCATTATATTGTCATGTGTCAACAAAATGAACACCGTGGAAGGAGTGAAGGACAATATTGTGGGGGTAGGATTCAAAAACACTATATTGACTGCTATATTTAATATTGCAATGCTATCTAAAATACTACGTCCAAGGATGCATAGATGCCATATAAGTAACATCGCAAACCATCTTCTAAAAAAGAACCAAATAAAATCGATATCACTGATATTTCCAATAATCGCGATACAGTGCATCCAATATTGCCAATTAGAGTTCAACAAATCATTGACGTCATATGGGACTTTAGAACTTGAGTTTCACTTTAATAAATACCAAAAACATTCATTTTACCGTAACTATACTCCTCAATATTTTACAAGACAGCTTGATTTGAATCTTAAAAGCTAAACCTCCTACTTTTTCTGGTAATTAATAGCTACGGAATTTTTGCGTCTTGACATAAAAGAATCCAATTTAAAATTATAGTTCACAAACTGAAAGCAGTGGCCATTTATCTAAGGTCCTAACTGACAAATTCCTTCTTTCAGAAGCTATAGCTTTACCTCATTTATAAAAATCCCAAGAAAACCATCCCCACTGAACTACCCACTTTCACAAAGCTAAATCTATATCTCAAAGTCCTATTCCTAGCATGTTTCACTGATCAATAAAGTGACTCAAGATTCCATATTGGCTGATTTTCAAGTTCTTTCTGAAGATTTGTGCAGCTTCCAAAATCTAAGCCCTTCAAATTTACTTCTTTCAACACAAACTTCACAGCAGAGTGGACGAAAAGTGAAAAACAAAGTCACACTTGATTTCAAGTTAATTCTGATAACTCTTTCCTAAAATAACTACCTTTAGAGACCATGTAAATCAGGCTTAGAGAACTTAACACATTTCATATTTCTAATCAAATAATTAAGATCCAATCATCTATCTTGAAGGCTTGAACGGCTCACAGAACATTTCAATGTATTTTTTTTAAAACCTCTTCACAAGTCAATCACAGACAACATTCGTTTACCAAAATTAAGTCCATCATGTTGTATGTATATGAGTGTTGTTTGAACTCAAAAAGAAATCTATCCCATTGTTTAACAAAAAACATAATTTGCACCAAAAGATATGCTTATCCTGACTACTTGTGCATCTAATTAATATTTTAGACCTTCTTTTACCATAAACAAATTAACCCAACATCAGATCTACCCAACTCAGAATCGTAACCAATTATTTCCTTCAGTCATCTAAGCATTTTACTTCCTCTACAAACTCTGCTTCACATCCACCAACCCACCTTGCCGAAAACAAAATCTCTCCACAATACGACGACATTTCAACACCCTATCAATTCTCTACCACCAATCATGAACCATAAAAAATCCTCAAAAGTTTATATCACAAAATTTCTCCAGTCTTTGGAGGATTGTCATTCTTTTCAATATCTAATCTTTTCTGCATATAATTACAGATATTATGCTAGCACTGCAGTTTAACGGGTCAGAAAGAAAAAAGGAGACTCCATTTCAGCTAAATTAAGCAACCATAAAACATTTGATCAAATTTCCCCAATCTAAAGCCCATATTTTTATAACAAAACATTAGCTCTACTTCTCACAAGCAATTCAACAAACACCTACAGTAGGAAATGCAAACTTAAAACTTCTCAGAACAAATCACCAGCTATATTTCTAACAAGCAAAACAACAAACACCTTATAGTCACTTCAAAAACCTAAATTTCAAACTCCACACTTACTTTTTGAAGAAATCCAAGACCTCATCCAGCACCTCCGCGTCCACATCCGCCATCAACGCGAACGGCTCCTCCGGGTTATCGGATCCAGGCCCGGACCCGCTCCGGTCGAGCATCACCTCCCCGCTCGGCGGCATATAAAGAAACAAATCATAAAGGAACCGCCCCTGGGGGGTGAGCAGAGCAGCGTAGATGGGTGGCGGAGCTCGAAAGGGGACATTGGGGGTGGTCAAGTAGGAGGAGGCGGGCGGAGGGGTGCGGTCACCGGAGGTGGACTTAAGGGGCGCGGCGAGGGGGCGGACGTCGTTGGTCAGGAGGCCCTGGAGGAACTTGACGGTGTCGGGGCCGCGGAAGCGGATGACAGAGCGGGTGGCGAGGCGGCATGCCAGGGGGCCCACCGAGTCCAGCGGGGGATTAGGGTTAGGTTTAGGGTTTTGGTGAAAGAATCGCGAATGGAGGAGAGAGCGGTGGAGCTTGGGAGAGCAGCGAAAAAAAGGCATTTTTTGGCTTCTTGGGTTTGCGTTGCAGAGGATCGCCGGCTGTTTTATTAGAGCTTGAACGACAAGGGCGGTGAAGTGACACGTGGGTGCGCACGTGTCAATCCGGTGGATTCGTGGGCTCTTGACTTGGATTGGGCCTTTGTAATGGGTGCATTTGGTTTGGGTGCGCAGGTTAGTAAAACGGGATACAAAACGGGATACGACAACGGAAAGCACAAATGAATCAGTATTTTTTACTGTAAAAGTATAGAAAACGTAGGAAAGGACGAATACTTAATAAAGAGTGGTGGTTTAAAAGCTTTATTCCAGAAAATCGAATTAAAAATATTATAAATGTTAAATTGTCTTTTTAGGGCAATGATCAAAAAAAAAAAAAAAAAATCAGGGTGGATTAAAAGTAACGTTGAAGCCCAATTTTCCAAGAAAAAGAGAGATGTCAAATTTGATGTTGATTTGGAAAATAATTTTGGTAAATTAATCCAGCTCTTCATGTGCAAAAGAAGAAATGGCTCTGAAAGGCCTTTAGCCTGCAGTTCAAATATATAAGTTGAGTGTCTACAATTCGCGATCTACCACCTTAATTTTCTACAGCAATCATACTCCCTCCCCAAATTTAAAATCAATAATAACTAAAGGAAAGCAGAACAAATACTCCTTCTCGATTCATCAGCACATCAATCATCAAAATCCATAACCGGAACAATCTGTCCCTTGTACTGCTGCGCCTTCGGAGTCTCACTCGCCCCACCAGACCCCCACCTTGTCTGCTGTTGCACCACCATTGTGGCCACCCGCTCCCCGAAATCAGTCGACGCCAGCAAATCCCCGACGACCCCGAGCTCCGGATACTCGTTCCAAACCGACAACCCTTCCGTCAGCTTCGACTGCTTCCCTTCCCTCCTCCCCACAATCAACAAGCTGAAATGGCTGCTCATTGCCCTGATCACCCCCACCGTCCCCTCCCCATCCATCACCGTCTCCTCTCGATACACCACCCGCGTCCCGTCGACCCGTGCCACCCGAAACTCCTCCATCATTGCGTTGTCGAGCTTGTCCTCCTTCAGCCCCTCCCGCATCTCCTTCGGGGGAAGGAACCGCACCACGGTCAGCCCGATCGATGGGTCCTCTGCCATGCGTATCCCGTATGCCAAGGCCTCCCGGTCATCCGGCCCCCCGATAAAGTACACCGCCACTCGCCGAAACGCTTGGTCTGGGGCCGAGAGCGTGGTTCCGGTTGGCCCACCCTGGAACACCAGTATCCCTACCGAGCAAGGGCAGTAATGGAGGACGTTCACGTTGATGTTCTGTATCGCTGGGTTGATGGACTCGATGGTTCCGTCGATCGCGACTTGCTTGTGGAACGGGACGAGCACCATGGCCACCTTCTTCTCGAGGGCCAGCGAACATATGTCGTCGTGCATGGTATCGTACGGGGACATGCTTGTGTAGGGGAGGACAGTGACGCACCCTTGTACATTCTGTTGCGCAAAGTAGTTGAACGCATTGACGATGTGGTCGGTCTCGGTGATGAGACTGGAGCTCTTGGATCTCCTGTAGGGGGCGAGGACGGCGGCGGCGCGCCCAGCGAGCTGGGAGAGGTGGAGGACGTAGATGCAGATGGGGGAGTCTGGGGCGGGGTGGGAGGACTCGAGGAGGGAGAGGATGGAGTTGACGTTCTCCTGTTGGTAGACGCAGGCCAGGATGCGGAGCTCGGCGTTGGGCTTGGTGTGCTGCACCGTGCGCCTCTTGTATGCGATGAACCGGTCCTCGGGCCTGTACATTAGCTTGATCAGCGGTGTGGTCAGGCCGCCGAAGAGGATGACTGAGAGCATGAGGACGGTGTATACTTGACGGCTGACGATCTAGAAACAAAAAAGAAAGAAAGAAAGAAAAAGAAAATACAACAACAACACATTCTTATTATCACGCACAAAGCTTCGGACAGACGCAACAAAGAAGAGAGCCAAGAAGATTGGATTTGCTAGCCACTCACTATAGGGGAGGATAATGCCCGCGGAGGGGATATATAACTCATGGACATGGAGAAGCTAAGAATGCATTTACAAGTGGGGGGAGAACAAGTGGGTGACATGGCCAGCCACGGGAGCAAGCTTGAGCAAAAAGAGGGAAGATAGCAAACAATCTTTATTTAATAGGGAGATGTAATAGTATGTTTAAGCTTGATGTAGATCATATACATATATCAAGACAATAGCTTATAATAGTAACAAATAGATTAATCTATTATGTATTAGTATGTTACATTAAAGTCGATAATAACCCAATGTCTTTGCTTAAAAAAAAGCACATTATTATTATCTTATATATTTAAAGCATATATTAATTTGAACAACTGCCAAAAAAAAAAATTATATCAATTTTGAAGAAGAACAACTATAAATTTCATTTCAGATAGGTCCTAAGATCAGGAGACGGATAGGGGAGACCAGTGACGATGGCGGTTGTATGGATGGATGAAGGACAACCCGGGGGAGGGGGAGAGTAGGGTACGGCTTCAGCTCCAGCACGATCGAGCCGAAGGATCAAGCTAGCCTATGTTTAGCTTAATTTCTAGCTATATTTATCTTTCTATTTTCTCATATACTTCTATTATGTTATTGTTATTTGTATTTTGCCTACGCACTCTTTTAAGAGTTCAGTGGTTCGTCCTGAAACTATAGGAATAAATGTATTTGTTCTATTATGATTACTAAATTTATGTCGATCTTTCCTTGAAAAGACACAAATAATAAGAAGTTGAGATGGATGTATACCTTTGCGTCCAACCAGAAACTGGCGGCATCGATCTCAAGGATGCCCTTATTAATCATGATCAGCGAAAGAGAGACCGCGTCCCTCGTAGGCATCCTGCGGTAGATGCCAACTACCATGACCCCCAAGAACTTGCCTACGGTGCTCAACACCAACAAGAGCTCGATAAATCCCCACGCCGACACATGCTTGAGCCCGCTCAGTTCCATCCGCAGCCCAGCCTGCGCTACGAACAGCGGCGTAAACAACCCCACCACCAATCGCTCCATCTTCTCCACCAACGACACCCCCAGCGGAGCTCCTCCAGGCAATACTAGCCCGTAAAAGAATGTGCCAAAGGTCACATGAAGCCCGACCACCTCCAATCAAGATTAAAAAGTTCAGCGGCCATTAGTGGACCAGGATCTGCCTCCGACTATATTAATGGATCAACTTACATACCTCACTTAAGAGCCCACACAGGAGCGTGATGAAAATGACTGCTACGAGAGAAGCCTCATCAAGAAGGCTCCCGTCAGGCGTCCTCTTGATGATCCAAATAGTCACCGGCCTTGCTACGAACACTACAAATACCATGTACGCGGCGATTGTCATGAACGTAATCGCAGACATCACAATGTTGCTCTCCTTCAACCCGATCAGGTACACTTTGACGCCAGCACTGATCATGATATTAAAGAAATCAGCAATGAGGCACGCCGACATGGCGAGCTTGCCGAGCTTGGAGGTCAGGAGATGGAGATCGCTGAGAGTGCAGGTGAGAACGGTGTAAGAAGTGAAGCACCAGTTGAGGCTGATGGTGAGGATCAAGTTGCGGTCACGGAAAGGGAGAGGTACATTATGGCGGAGCAGCCAAGCAACTAGGTTTGGGAGGGAGAAGGAGAGTAACGTGCCGACGACGGCGATGGCTACCGCCTTCTTGCCGGCCTTCTGGATCATGCCCAGGTCGGTCTTGACTCCCGTCAAGAAGAGAAAGAATGTGTAGGAGAGTAAGGTGATGGTGTTGAGGTGCTCCCAACTTTTCATCGAATACAGGAGCTTCTCGAACTGCATGCACCGGCCGATGAACGTCGGGCCGAGCAGCAACCCGGCCTGCATGACCAATCGAGACCATAACATTAGTTAGAGTATTTTTCTTTTTTTTTCCCAAAATATGTAACTGAAATATGATTGCTAAAAGATTCATATAGAATGAAAGAGACTTGAGCATGTAGGATCCAAGAGGCATAAATATTTGGATTAAAAAAAAAAAATTACTAAAATGAACAGTCATTTATCCAATGAATTCAACTATAGATTATTGCATTACCAGATCGAGATGTAAAAGAAATGCCATAGAGAATGTATACTATTTGGGTGGGCTGGTACTTACTATCAACTGAGAGATGACTCTGGGCAAGGCGACACGGTGGAGGACGGCATGGACAACCCTTGTGGCGGTGAACACAACGAAGATCTGGTACAGGAGAACAGGGAACGAGTAGTCGAGCGGGTTACTGCCTGACCAGATGCCCGTAGAGGTCGTTTGGAAGGCATGGTAGCAAAATATTTCTTGTTTCATGGTCGGATCTAATTGTTCGTACTCCTGATCTGCAGCATTATCGGTAGCCATTGATTCCAAATTGTATGCTCGCTGGTAATTACTTTTTCCCGATTATCTTCTGATCGTAGATGATGCCTTCAGTTATCTTCCATTCGAATTCAAATTCATCAAAATGTGACTGGATGGAGGAGGCATGCG
>JAYEPQ010000007.1:15291572-15294072 GCA_036321105.1 Dracaena cambodiana | reverse complement strand
TGGTTTCCAAATGAGTTAGGTAACGGTCCCATAAAATCTATACCCCATACATCAAAGATTTCGACCTCAAGGATGGGTTGCAGAGGTATCATATTGCGCCGTGAAATTTTGCCGACGAATTGGCATCGTGTGCATGCTTTGCAATATTCCACGACATCTTTGAAAATAGTTGGCCAATAAAAATCACTCTGCAATACCTTTTCGGCCGTTTTCCTAGGACCAAAGTGTCCTCCACAAGCTAGATCATGACAAAAAGAGATGACACTTTGTATCTCATAGTTAGGTATGCATCGACGTATGATTTGGTCTGGACAACATTTGAACAGATATGGTTCATCCCAGTAAAAGAATTTTACTTGGGATAAGAATCTATATCGATCCTGCTTGGACCAATGGGACGGAATCTCCTTAGTCACAAGATAGTTCACAATGTCAGCAAACCATGGTTCGTGCATCAATGCAAACAGTTGCTCATCAGGAAATGATTCGTATATGGGGCACAAATTAGTTGGAGCGTTGGACAGACGAGACAAGTGATCAGCTACTGAATTATCCGCACCTTTCTTTTCTAATATCTCAAGATCAAACTCTTGTAGCAAGAGAATCCATCGAATAAGCCTTGCTTTTGCATCTTTTTTGGTTAACAAGTATTTCAAAGCAGCGTGATCAGTGTATACTGTAATTCGTGATCCAATCAAGTAAGAACGAAACTTCTCAAATGCAAAGACGACTGCCAGAATCTCTTTCTCTGTGGTAGAGTAGTTCAACTGGGCGTCATTAAGTGTCCTACTTGCATAGTAAATCACATGTGGCTGCTTATTAATACGTTGACCAAGGACGACACCTATAGCGTAATCAGATGCATCACACATGAGCTCGAAGGGTAAGCTCCAGTCTAGCGCATGAATAATAGGAGTGGTGGTCAGCGCCTTCCTGAGCTGCTCAAATGCTCTTAGATAATCAGGCGTGAAATTGAATGGTACTTCCTTGGCTAGTAAATGTGTCAAAGGCCTAGCAATTGTGCTAAAGTCTTTGATAAATCTTCTATAAAAACCAGCATGACCAAGGAAGGATCGTATATCTTTCACTGATCGCGGAGGTGACAGATTATTGATGAGGTCTACCTTGGCTTTGTCAACCTCGATACCGTTCTTCGAGATGACATGCCCTAGCACTATGCCATTTTTGACCATAAAATGGCATTTTTCCCAATTGAGTGTCAAATGCTTCTCATTACAACGTGTAAGAACTAACTCTAGATGATGCAGAAACTCTTGGAATGATCTCCGAAGATAGAAAAATCATCCATGAAAATTTCAAGAAATCGTTCAACCATGTCAGAGAAAATACTTACCATGCACCTTTGGAACGTGGCAGGTGCATTGCATAACCCAAAGGGCATGCGTCTGTATGCAAAGGTGCCGAATGGACATGTGAACGTGGTATTTTCTTGATCCTCCGGAGCGATGGGAATTTGGTTGTAACCAGAGTATCCATCTAGAAAACAATAGAACTCATGTCCGGCCAACCGTTCCAACATCTGATCAATGAATGGTAAGGAGAAATGGTCCTTCCTAGTTGCAGCATTAAGCTTCCTATAATCAATGCATACTCGCCATCCCGTCTGCAAACACATCGGGATAAGTTCATTTGCATCGTTCTTGACTACAGTGATTCCGGATTTCTTAGGTACTACTTGAACTAGGCTTACCCATGCGCTATCAGAGATAGAATAGATAATCCCATTGTCAAGACATTTAAGAATATCTTTCCTCACAGCTTCTTTCATTACCGGATTCAACCTAAGCTGAGGATCTCTTGTAGGTCGTGCATTGTCTAGCAAATGAATTCTATGCTGCACTATAGAAGGACTTATCCCCTTAATATCGGCCATACTCCAGCCTATGGCTTCCCTATGTGCTTTCAACACTAATATGAGTTTTTCTTCCTGAACGTCAGTCAATTCTGAAGAGATAATGACTGGTAGTGTGTCGTGTTCACCTAAGAAAGCGTACTTGAGATGACTCGGAAGGGCCTTCATCTCAAGCTCGGGTGGACACTCAATAGATGGTTGTAACTGAACTCGTGGTTCAGTCATCAATGGCTCAGGTGGAAGTTTCCATTGAGTGGAAGACACATAGTTAGATGATTCATCGAGCGTCTTCAAGGACACACTCTCATCAACTAAACTATTCAGCTCATCAAAGAATTTCTCCTCTTGGTGTTCACTAGACAACCCTTGGATCATATTCACTTCTAGGGGCTCGTCATGTGGATCACTTGGTTGGCGCCCTAGATTGAATATATTCAAGTCAAGTGTCATATTTCCAAAGGAAAGTCTCATCGATCCACTCCTGCAATTGATAACAGCATTGGAAGTGGCCAAGAATGGACGTCCCAAAATAACTGGGATACAATGGTGTGGATTCACCACAGATTGAGTTTCGAGGACTATGAAATCAACTGGGAAGATAAACTCCCCAATCTTAATCAAGACATC